>PVIJ01000445.1:0-49239 GCA_004024925.1 Scalopus aquaticus | reverse complement strand
AGATTGGAAATATTAATAGATCACAATGAGTTGGCATGGGTGGTTTGGTGGAGGGTGAGTGGAACATGTGCTTTTATGGAAGAGTAAAAATGTAATCCCCACAAAATAAATCTAAAATAATAATAAAATGAGAATGCTGCTACCACATGATCCAACAATCACACTTATGAGTATATATCCCACAGAACTGAAAGCAAGGTTTCAAAGAGGTATTTGCACACACCATGTTTGTAGCAGCATTATTCACAACAGCCAAGAGGAGGAAGGGACCCAAAAGTCCATCCATAGATGAGTAGATTAACAAATTGTGGTTTGTACATAAAACGGAACATTAATCAACCTTAAAGTAAATTCTGCATGTGCTGCTGTATAGATGAACCTTGAGGACACAGTGCTAAGTGAAAGAAGCCAGTCACAAAAAGATGATATTGTATGATTCGATTTATGAGGTATTTAGGGTAGTCAGCTTCATAGAGACTGGAGGTCAGGAGCAAGGGGAGTTTTTATTTAATGAGTGTTTTGCAAATTCTGGAGATGTATTTCACAACCATGTGACTATATTTTGTGCTACTGTACTGTACACTTACAAATGGCTAAGGTGGTAAGTTTTATGTGTTGTGTTTATTATCACAATAAAAAATAAAGTACACTCAAAAAACCTTTCTTCATTGATGATATGTTGATAGTAAATTTGGTGTTGTCCACACATCTTTTCACTTTGATCTTGAAAGATAGCAAGGTATGTCTATTTTCTCTCAGTTCCCCATTGTCTTCCTTGCCTTTTTAGATAATGAGTGTGATATCAGAATAATTGTCTTTAATCTGCCAGCTTTTTTCCCCAGATAGCTTTTAAGATATTCTCTTGGCCTGTGGTGTATAACACTTTCACTCTGATGTGACTGGAGGTGGTTTTTTTTGATGTATTTTTATTTATCCTGCTTGAGATTTAGTATGATTCTCAATGTCATTATCTTTTCAAATATTGTCTCTCTTCCAAGTTCTGTATTCTCTTCTTTTAGAACTTTATTAGAGATATGAAGAACATTCTTATTCTGTTCTCTAGGTTTCTTAACTATGCTTTTTACATATTTCCTTTTCATTTATATTACATTTTAGGTAGAATGTACTCTTCTAGTTCCACATTCTTCTTTTTGCTATTTATTATAGTGTTTTGTTTAACATATCTATTGAGTTGGCAATTTCTAAAGCTATATATTTTTTATTTCTGAAAATTTTATTTCTCTGGTTTTCAAATATTTCTGGTTTTCTTTTGATATTTGTATTTCCCTTCTCATTACTTTCAATTTCCTATTTGTTTACAATTCAATATTTTTAGGTTTTATATATATATATATACACACATATACACACATATATTCCAACATATGAAGTTCAAAAGAATATTCTTCATGTTTTTATGCTAATTTTCATTTATGGTGGTCTGTTTTCTTGTACTGATTGTAATTTTCTTTTTTTTCAATTTGGACTCGGTGAAAGGGAGGCGATATTTGAGTGTAGAAATCCTATGTCCCATTTGAGTCTGGGTGACTTCAGAAAGATCTTGCATTTTCTCTCCTAGGCCTCGTGAAGTGGAACCAACCTGAGATCACTTTTTTATACTCATTTCTCTGAGCTATATCACATTATATATCACATTCATATATATTTGTAATGATAAAGTGTCGTTACATTTCTGGGATAAAGCCTACTTAGTGGAGATGACTTTGTTTTGTCTTCAGCACATTGCTAGATTTTACTTCATGAGCTTTTTCTAGATTTTCTTATAGTTTTGCATGAATTGTGTGTGTGTGTGTGTGTGTGTGTGTGTGTGTATCTGTCTGAAGAGAGAGAGTCAGAGAGAAAATCAATTTAATCCTGAAATCTCTGGCATAAGACAATAACTGCTTGTTTCCTGCTCATACAAACTCTGCTTCAGGTGGGGTATCTCTTCAACACACCTCTCCCCAAGTAGTGATTCAGGGAAATCCGGGTTGTTTCCACTTTGTATTCAATGCTTCTATGTCTCTACAGCAGAAGAGGAAAGAGCTCAAAGATGGTGAGGGGGCTTTTGACTTCCTCCACCCAGAAGTGACCAGGGTCAAAAGCTAGTCACATGGCCCCTCTAAACTGCAAGGGGACTGGAAAATGGAATTATTGAGGTGCTCTGGAAGGAAAAGAGAACCTTATGTTAGTGTACAAATAATAGCTGCTACTTAGATAGTATAAATTTGAACCGTGCAAGGATAACCTGCAGTTTTAAATTCTCAAGAGAAACTTCCTTCTCACCAAAATCTTACACCCAGACATTAACCTCAAGTGGAGATTATGTCTTATCTGTATTTCCAAATAGAAGAGAGAGCTTTGCTTTTCCACATATTATTCAGGGTTCTTAATTCCATCTCTGCCTCACAAGGATCCATGGCATTGGTGCCTCACCAAGAAGTTATTAATGTGCAAGTATTTTATTTACTGATGTAGGCAGTGCTCTTGGGGTAGTCAAAGTATTATCTAGTTCGTTTACCTGCTATGTTTATCTAGGCTCTGGTAGGCTTCCTTTTCATTTTTGACCCTTAGGGATTCCCTCCTTCCTTCCTGAAACTTTTTATTTTGATATAATGTCTAACTTAAAGAAAGATTGCTAGGATGACATTCTAGATGGTTTCTCTTATAGGAGGAATATAGGGGAACCAAATAAGGGGAAAACAACAACAACAAGAACCACAACAAAACAAAACAAAAATAAACAGACAACCATGACTCAGAGACATTCAGCAGGGGAGAGGATGGGAAGAGCACAAGGGACTATGGTGAGGGTGCATGGGTGACTTGGTGGTGGAAATTCTATGGGGACTACACCTGAGAAAAGAAAGCAGACATTGTAAAAGTAAAAAAAAAATGAAATTTAAAAAAAGAAATTCCATCTTGGCTCCACTGAAGCTATCCCCTGAGTCTATAGAAAGCTGAACCGTGACCATGACCTTGGGTTCCTGAAAAACCCATGGACTGGCACATGCCATTCTGTGCCTTCCTGGAATACATGGACTCAAGCTATGAGGAAGAGAAGTACATGGTGAGGGGCAGTCTTAATTATGACAAAATCCAGGGGCTCAATGTAAACTTCAACCTGGCCTTGGACTTCCCCAATCTGCTCTGCTTAATTGATGAGGCTCAAACAGAGCAATGTTATCCTTTGCTACAATCTGTGAAAGGAGAGAGAAAAGAGAAGCTTCATGGGGACATTTTTGAGAACTACGTTATGAACAACTCCAGCTGGCTCAGTATGTCTTCTATAGCCTTGACTTTGAGAAATTGAAGGCTGAGTACTTGGATGGTTCCCTAAATATAGGAAGCTCTTCTCATAGTTTCTGGGGAAAAAGCCATGGTTTGCAGGGGACAAGATCACATTTTTGGATTTTCTCACTTGTGACATCCTTAGCCTTCACCATCTATTTGAGCCTGAATACCAAGATGCGTTTCCAAATGTCAAAGTGTTCATGGCTCATTATAGGACCTGAGGAAGATGTCTGCCTACATAAAGTGCAGCTGTTTTCTCCCACACCCTTTTTGCAAAAAGATTGCCATGTGGTGTTACAAGTAGGGCCCTATAAGGCCAAGAAATAGGGGCAAGTAGCTGGGGCTGCGCCTGCTCCACCAGGGTCTAGAGAACAGCCCGCCTCCCACCAACTTCTAGGACCACCTCCTCATGTCCCTTGCTCCATTTCTTTTTCCTTCTTCCTCCCACCAAAGACCTTATTAATCTTTCTCTCAATCCTTGTTTATCTAGGCCTTAAAGTTCTACAACATCCAACTTTTCTTCAGCAAATTCTCCCCCTGATTTATCCTTCCCACAATAAAACTAACCAGACTGTCCCTCCCTTTAGTGGTTTCCTCTGCTTTGAGGTGACTGAGTAGATCTCTCAGAGAACTCAAACTTGAGCTCCCCAGCACTGCCCTGAAGACCAGGGTTGACTTAGTGTGCATGTCTTGCTACCCCAGTATGGTCCCTACCTCAGCCCTGTCTGATCCTCAGAAAAGTAAACTAATCACACACACATACATACACAAAAAGTTGTAAGAGTTCCTCTATACCATTTATCTAGATTCACCAATTATTTACATCTTATTCATTTGGGATCTCTCTCTACTACACACACACAAACATTTATGAAGGAAAATATAATAGAAAATCCTAGACATATATCATGAAGCAAATCCAAAGTACTAAAAACAAGATTAAACAAAAAATAAAACCCTCTCAAGTGTATTTAAGTCATGCTTTTTATCTTCTTCAGTTTATATGATGCTTTGACACCTTGGGGCTCTGCTAGTCCTGGAGAGACTGCCCTTCCCACTAATTCCTAGAATAGGAAACAACTTGCTTGCCAAAATGTCTTTCATGTGCAAACCACCCAATCATTAACCCATACTCTCAACCACCTCCTTTATTGAACTCTCATACACCAAGCCAATATTACCCCTGCCCAACAACAACCCACGGCCCAGTACTGGACAATGGGGGAACATCTCTATGGAATGGAGCCTGCTCAAATTATTCAAACTAATGAATCCTAAAAGGCTTCCTTTGCTTTACCCACTCCTTCCTGTGAAAACCACAATGACGTCTTGTGTCCATGTTCTCCCCTTACTATTTTCTGCCTCCTGACCAGCCCTGGTACTTCCCCATGTGATCCTGTGCTGTGGTATATGCTCTCCTCTTGGAAATTGTGAGTAATAAACTCTTATTTCAGAGTGCAACTTCACACCTCCACATGTGCACATGCTTCACTCTCAAAATATAAAGTTATGTAAATGACTGACGAATAAAAAAGTAAAATAGAAAAAATTAAACTCTTATTTCGAAGGCAACTGTCTCCACGTCTGTCACCTTATCATACCTGATTAAAACAAATCTTAGGAACACTTTAAGACATCAACGAAGTAGAACGTATTCCAGAAATAAAACAATTCATTATCAGAAAATTTATTAGTGACATAACATACTACTAAAGGATATAATCATAGGATCGTGGCACTAGAGTGGAGAAAACATTTGATAAAACTCAGTCAACTGTATACATCTCAAACCAAAAGCAAGCATATTAAACACTTTTGAAACACTCCCATAAAGTCATGATCTCAATAAATAGTAATCAATCTTTCTGGCTTAACAGTATTCGGGAGATACTAACCAATCTAAAAAGTCAAGAAAAACAAATAAAGGTATTCAAATTGCATTAGGAAGAGACAAACTGCCCCCCGTTTTTCAGATTGTGTTGATAGTCTATGTAGAAAATTTCAGGAGACGCTACATGAATTATTGAAACAAATTAGGAGGTTCATCAGGTTTGCTGGGGAAGATACCAACATACAAATTCAATTGAAGTCCTCAGAGTGCCTTCAAATTGTGTCATATAGCACATAATACTGAGTGGCAACTACACATTTTAGAGAGTCGTATGGTTTGGTCCCATTAACACAAAATTTTAAATCTGAAAAATAATACTTTATATTTTCTGAGGATGTATAAGAATGTAGTCATTTAACAAAAACCTTCATGATAATGATGCATTCTATACTCATGATGCTAATACCTGTGAGGAGAGAGGAAAGGAAAAAAGAGCTCTAAGGGGTTGCTACAGAGTAAATATTTGTGTCCCTGCCCTCCCCCTGCAAAATTCACAAGCTGAAATTGATAACGTGATGGTATTAGGAGGAGGGACCTTTTGAGAGGTGATTAGGTCATCAAGGTGGAGACCTCATAAATGGGATTAGTACTCTTATAACAAGGTACCCCACAGAGCTTCCTTGCCCCTTCACTAAGGGGAGGAGGGTTGGGAGGAGGTGTGGGCTCTGACCCAGGAAGTGGGTTCTCACTAAACACTGATTCTGTCACTGCATTAAAGTTTGTATTGAAAGACGGGGCTTAAATCACAGTTGTTGCTTTCACACAGTTTACAAAGTGGGGGTAAATTGAACACACAAAATTCTTAGCATTATGTTGACCCATGTGAACTAAGAGTCTATGGAAGATTTTAAAAAAGATACTGGAAGGGATTAAAATATTAATAGAATATTTTCTAGGAGAAAGTGTGATTTGAACTGTTACTTGGAGTACGATGAAACAGAAAATAACAAAGCTCTTCTTTTTTTGAAAACTCTGCATGTTTTTAATTCATTGTGCATTCACATTTCCAAAATGTGATACTGAAAAAAATAGGCTAAGAAAATGTATCCAAAATCTAGAAATAGACAAAAGGACGACTGTGTATCTTTGCAAAGTCATACTGGATTATTGGCAATATACTCCTGAGGATTAATTCTCTCAATCAGAGGCGCTCAAACTTTCATATGTATCAGAATTCCCTGGATGGCTTACTGAAACAGAGTGCTGCAACCTAGTACAGTTTTTCATTCAGTAAGTCTTGAGAAAAGGTCAAGAAATTGCATTTCTAACAAGATCCCAGGTGCTGGACTGGGGAACACTTTTTGAGAACCACTGATCTAGAGGCACATTCTATTGTTTGACATGCTACTTAGTTGGATTAAGGCAGAGATTCTGTAAAGTTAACATTAACTTGTAGAAATTAGCAATTATTTTTGTCCAATAGAAATGTCAATAACAGTGGTCAACAGTGAGATCATAACTGACTTAAAAAGGCCCTAATCTGTAGTATCTTGGTGTGCTGAACATGAATATAACCCTTAAAATTTTCTATTAGCTCTCGTTTTGAAGATATTTCATATAATTCATTTTATGTTTCACCGTGTAAATTTATCCAGTAGGTCTGCAACAACATCCTAAATCAGCCTAGAATGATGTAATATTGCATTGCATTGCATAATACCATCATGCACACATCATCCAGAATTGATTGCATCATTTTCTTATGCAATGCAATACTACTGCCAGGTGGCTGCTGAAGTAAGCTGACGTCAGCAGTGCACTATAGAAAGCCCTGTCGGAAAGGTTGAGCATTGAAAATATTTCAGACTTTGTGCGAGACAGTTTAAGTGACTGTTCCACAGAACTGTTCTTATTTTATCCATTTAGGCACAATACAGAACAGTCATGCCTCGAAAGTGTGTTAATAGCATGGACAATTTCTGCTCTATTTGTGGGGAAGTGACATTTGCCAACCAGAAGAAAAGTATCACTTGTCAAGTGAAGAAGGCTTATCATCTTGACTTCAGATGCAAGGTTGGTGACCAAGACAAGCCTTGGGCCCCGCATATATGCTGTGCTACATGTGCAACACAGCTTTCACAGTGGTTCAATGGCAAAAGACCATCAATGCCGTTTGCAGTCCCCATGGTGTGGAGAGAGCCAAGCAACCACATAAAAGGCTGTTCCTTCTGCTTGGTTCCTCCTCTTTCCAGAGGAATAACGAAGCAAAAGAAGTCGAGAAGAGTCTACCCAAACATTCCGTCTGCATTGAGATGACTGGTTCAACAACTTGCTGCAGGGTGATGCGAAACAAGCATGGAATACTTTTTGCCTAGTGTCTACAAACTTTCTTGGGAATGTTAGGGCAGAAAACTACAAGGAACTAGTAGAAGACATGCTGATGCAGGATCAGAAACTTGGCTGCAATATGTCTCTAAAGATCCACTTCCTTCATTCCCATCTGGATTTCTTCCCTGAAAACTGTGGTATGATTAGTGACGAACATGGCAAACTTTTTCATCAAGATATCACATCAAGGCAACAAAGATACCAGGGAAAATGATCCACTACAATGCTGGCTGGCTACTGCTGGACGCTCCCCAGAGATGCTCCTGAACAGCTGTACAAGTGACAAGCGAAGAAATCTAAGAAGTAGTCTATGACTTGATTTTTTACAGGTATTAACCGTAGGTCTATTAATATTGGCATGCATTTGTGATGTAAACATCAGTTTATTGCAGATTACAAAAAAACTAGAGCCAAAGTTAGAATTTGACTGTCATATTCGTGTTGAGCACATACAAATTGATAGGAAATGACTAATTTTATTTCAGTAACATGACTCTTGTAAAAATTTGTTGACCAGTGTAATTTGTCTTCAAAGAAAAATACAACTCCAACAGTTAGTTTTACCGGTCTGTGGGACATTGACCTGTTTCAGCAAGTTGGCAATCTTATTTTGGCATTTTTTCTTTCATTAACTGTATCTACTAGCCTTTCAGATCCTTCTTTGAACCATTTTCCCATCCCCTGGATGCATACTCTTATTAATAAGTTAAATAACTCTTTACATTATATACATTTTTGATATGTGCTCACGATGTTTATATAGCTGTCATGACTTTTAACTTTTTGAAAGTTATGGCTTCACAGTGTTGGGTGATTATATAATTTTTTGACAATTCAGGTTAAAAAACTTGACACAGGATTCTTGATGATATCCCTCTCTAACCTTGACTTTTTAAAAAGCAAGATGATAACAGCATTTCACAAACTTATTTGACACTAGATACTTTTTTCTCAATCGGTCCTTAGATAATTACTACATAGTTATTGTTAGTGACATCAAAAAGCATTACCACAATATCTAAAAGAAACAGTAGTTGCTTAACTGAACATACAGAAACTAATATTAATGGACGAAGTGTGTTTTTTCAAGACAAAGAAGAGAGTTCTTGTGTCACTTGATTAAAGTTTATTCCTCTTTTATCTCCTAAAACCAAGGAAGACTCTAAAATTCCTCTCGGAGTTCCTGTGAGATGATAAGGAAATAAATTTTTTTCTTGCTGAATCAAATATCCCATTGTCGAAAAACCTCTTTTCAGCCCAGCAAAATGTTTGTGGATTTCTTCTTTTTGAATGGTATCTAGGCCCCCTCGCCCACAAAGTTGGATAGCACTCACTAGTGGTTTGGGAGAAAAAGTAGTTGTCTTAGTAGGAATTCTCAGTTCTGTTTCTGCAGCCTCACAGCAGCCGAGGTCTGGGTTGAACCCAAACCCTTGTTTGTACTATGGTTTCTTATTCTGGAAATTCCTATTGTCATTTAGGGCTTTTCCCCCTTCCCCCCCACCCCAAGAAATGTTCTCATTTTCTCTCTCCACAGCCAACTGACTCCCTTGAGTACTAAACTAAAGTTGGAGAATTTGAGGATTGAAAAGACTGACAGTTTGTGGTTTGCTTCAATTTAGCAGCAAACCTTGTGGGGGGGATCATGTCTCCAAGTCTGTGAAGTAGAGAAGCTGCTCTCCTTAGGAGTGTGCCAAGACCCAGAGGCCATTACTATGATCAATGGTATGTTAGTGCAAAGTGTGTAAATCAGATAGACTTATGTCTGAAGTTTCTGGAAGCATTTCCACCAAATGGGACTATGAGGCAGTCCTTCCATCCTTGAATTTGGTCGCCTTTTTTTCTACTGCTGGAAGAGATTCTGTCAGTTTCCCCTTCCATTCTATTGATAGGGAAAACCCACTGAAGTTGGTAACATTTTTTCATGGTAGACTCCACGGAAGATGTGTGGAGATTGTTAGCATGTATATGTGCACACTCATAGCACCCCCATCAGTTCCTTTGGGATTTTGCAGGCTGGAACAGATACTGATTTGAAGGAACCACCTAAGGCTAGAGGCAAATATTCTCTCAGGTGAGTCTCCAAGTTCCAGAATTGAATCCTGGCTTGAACTACCATCAAGGACACCACACACTTGCAGTGACGCAGCTCAACTCTTCCTGTATTTGGTCAATTTTGTTCCCTCCTCTCTTGTAGTTTATTGTAGACCAGCAAAGTATTTTTCAGAGCATGTCAAAGGATTGGCTCTTTCTCTTGGAAAAATCTTCCTACACTTCATCCTGTTTGCATGTGCAGTGGCACTGATAGCGGGAAAATGAGGCTTTTTAAATTTAGGCAAAAGGGGTTTCAAAATTGCCAAAGGCAGTGCCCCAATTGCTTACCAGTCACTATCTGGGTTCTGCACCCGCGGGCACATTTGCAAGACTACCCAGGCTTAGGGAACAACAACAACGTTGGGATTTATTTAACAAACAGGGAAAAGCAAAGATTTACTGAAGTCAACATACAGCCATTTACCTTACTTAAAGCAATGTCCAGTCCTTTAAGTCCCAGAAAAGTAACAAAGGTGGCGTCTTCCCACCACTGCTGAGGTGGAGCTCCTCTTCCAAACAAGAGGCCACGTTTCCAAAATGGCGTCTTCCTTCTTCTGCAGACGCACAACAATCAGACTATAGGACAGGTTCCAACTCACGAGGACAACACAGAACACAGCTGGAGATGCTCCCGAAACTGCCATGGTGCCCCAGCACAGCACCAGGCCAACAACACTGCGAACAAGCAACTACAGTGGCCAGCCGTCCCAACAGACTGCACTCACGCATTTTAGGAAGGCGCCCGCTTTGGGCCTCTGCCTTCTTCCTTCGGCTGCAGTAAACACAAAACTGGGAGCAGTTTCCGTCGCTCAGCTACTTGCAAAGCCTCCAAAGTCGCTGGTCCCAAAGTCACTAAAGATTCCAAAATACTCTCAATCTGAAACTATATCCCTGCGGCTCAAAAACTTCTGGCATCTGATTTCCAAACTCTCAATCTTGACGCTACATATTCTGCTGCTGATTCCTCTATTCCTACATCATGACGATTCCACTTCCCCTTCTCCTTCAGTCCCTTTTATTTCTCATCAGACTCTCCACCCCAAACTGCAAACTTAGCATTTTCCCTGGGGCTATTCATTCTCATCAGCAAACCCCCTCCAGGGGGCACGACCTCCACCGGACTTTGGACTCAGCCCAGTTACAGCACCATTTTACATCTCTTGTTATTTATTTATTTTTTTTAAGATCTATTTATTTATGCATACAAGGTGGGGTACAGGACAGAGGCGTGGGACGGCGAGAGGGTTCACCAGAGACAGAATGGGGAGCAGAACAGGCAGATCGACGGAAATACACTGCTGAGGGGAGCAGTGGGAGAGGCAGGAGAGGTCTGTCACGCTATGTGGGAATCTCCCGGCCGGGCGTCAAACTCACGTTGCTGCTGCCGACAGCTCCACAGTGCAGTGTTTAACCACTGTACCACCAGGAAGGCCCTCTTGTCCTTTAAACCTTTTATTTTGAGATAGTGGTAGATTTACATGCACTTTTAAGAAATAATACAGAGATCCTATGTAGCCTTTACCCAGTTTCACCAAGGGCAGCACTTGAAAAACTATGTTACAGTGTTACAACTAGGACCCTGACACTGAGAGCATGTAGAAACAAAATTTCATTACCACAAGGATCCCTCTTGTTGCCCTTTCATGGCTATATTACCAGACCCCTGGCAACCAGAGCAGTACAGTAAGTAATCATTAATTCATAATTTTTTAAAGATTTATCAAAGTTATTACGTGAATCAAGTCTGTTCCTTTTTATTGCTGAATACTATTCAATGGTATTGTAACCAGGCTGAGGCGCCATGGCAGTTTCGGGAGCATCTCCAGCTGTGTCCTGTGTCGTCCTTGTGAGTTGGAACCTGGCCTATAGTCTGATTGTTGTGTGTCTGCAGAAGAAGGAAGACGCCATTTTGGAAACGTGGCCTATTGTTTGGAAGAGGAGCTGCCCATCAGCAGTGGCGGGAAGAAGCCACCTTTGTTACTTTTCTGGGACTTAAAGGACTGGACATTGCTTTAAGTAAGGTAAGCGGCCATATGTTGACTTCAGTAATTCTTTGCTTTTCCCTGTTTGTTAAATAAATCCCAATGTTGTTGTTCCCTAAGCCTGAGTAGTCTTGCAATCGTGCGTGTGGGTGCAGAACCAAGATAGTGACCGATAAGCAACTGGGGCACTGCCTTTTGTTAATTTTAAAAGCCTCATTTGTCCGGTATCAGTTTGACTATACTACCATTTGTTTAGCCTATTGTTCAACTATTGAAGGGTATTTGGGTTATTTTCCAGTTTGCCCTTTTCCAATTTGAACTTCCATTATATATCCTCTTTGGTGGAATGGCATTTTTTGTTGTTTTGCTCATTTTCTACTTGGCTAGTTATTTCTTTACAATATGTTGAACTTTGAGAGTTCTTTACTTATTGGTGATTAAGACTCTGGCGGGTACGTGGTTTGAAAATATTTCAATACATTTTACTGATCTGTCCTCAAATGCATTGATTCCAGTTTTGTGATTTCTACTCTACTAATTCAATAAGTTTTTGTATCTCTAATTATAATTTTCATTTAATTCTATTGCTAACTTCTACTTCTTTGCTGAGATTTTAAAATTATGTTGCATTTGTTTCAATATGATTTGTAATAGCTTGTTAAATCATTTGCGTGATGGTAGCTTTAAAGCTCTTGTCAGACAGTTTCAGTATCTGATTCATCTTGTTGTTGGCGACGGTTAAATGTTGTTTTTTGCTTTTAAGTTGTGATTTTCCTGGTTCCTGATGTAGAGTGATTTTCAGTTGTACCCTGGACAGTTTGGCTATTAGGAAACCGTGGGTCCTATTGAATTTTTAACCTTAGCAGGGAGTCATTTTGTTTAGATTTAGTATACAGTTCCTGGCCTACTTTTCGGGCTCTGGTTCCAATGGCAATATAATTTTCAGGGCCTTTGTGCTGCTATTTTTGTCCACTTGGTTGATTTCATGTTACTGATCCTCACTGCTGTGCTTGAGGCAGCCTAGGAGGCGCTCAGGCTGGGTTGCCTGGAGACTGTAGGTGGGGCAAGGGAGGCTCCCTGCTTTTGGCATGAATCCTTTCCTGTGCTTGTTAGTGCAGACTCCTTCTGTCTGTGGGGGGGGTGGGGTGGAGAGTGCCTCCCGTCTGGATAGTTGTTTTATGGATTCCCCTCAGTGTCTCTGAGTGGGGACAGGCAAAATCTTAGGCCTGCAGGTGCAAATGTAACTGGACTGAGTCCAAAGTCCAGCAAATGTGGTGCCCCTTGGAGGGGTTTGCTGATGAGAATGAAAAGCCCCAGGGAAAATGCTAAGTTTGCAGTTTGGGGTGGAGATTCTGATGAGAAATAAAAGGGACTGAAGGAGAAGGGGAAGTCAGTTGCCATGATGTAGGAAAAGGAGAAGCAGTCACCATGATGGAGGAGTAGAAGAATCAGTTGCCATGATGCAGGAAGAGAGGAATCAGCGGCAGAAAATGTAGCCTTGAAGATTGGGAGTTTGGAAATCAGACACCAGAAGTTTTTGAGCCGCCAGGATATAGAATATTGGATTGAGCATTTTTAGAAACTTTAGTGACTTTGGGGCCAGCGACTTTGGAGGCTTTGCAAGTAGCTGAGAGACGGAAACTGCTCCCAGTTGTTTTTACTGCAGCCAAAGGAAAAAGGCAGAGGCCCGAAGCGGGCGCCTTCCTAAAATGTGTGAGTGCAGTCTGTTGGGCCGTCTGGCCGCTGTAGTTGCTCTTTGCAGTGTTGTTGGCCTGGTGCTATGCTGGGGAACCATGGCAGTTTCGGGAGTATCTCCAGCTGTGTTCTGCGTTGTCCTCGTGAGTTGGAACCTGGCCTACAGTCTGATTGTTGTGCGTCTGCAGAAGAAGGAAGACGCCATTTTGGAAACATGGCCTATTGTTTGGAAGAAGAGCTCCACCTCAGCAGTGGTGAGAAGACACCACCTTTGTTACTTTTCTGGGACTTAAAGGACTGGACATTGCTTTAAGTAAGGTAAAGGGCCATATGTTGACTTCAGTAATTCTTTGCTTTTCCCTGTTTGTTAAATAAATCCCATTGTTATTGTTCCCTAAGCCTGAGTAGTCTTGCAATTGTGCGCGCGGGTGCAGAACCAAGATAGTGACTGGTAAGCAATTTTGCCGGTGCCTTTGGCCAAATTTTGAAGCCCCTTTTTCTGGTATCACAAATAGATTTCCTGGGCTAAGTGCATCTCAGGGCAGTCTCCCTGATGTCTGTGGGGGATGGAGAGCATGTCCTAGGCTACTAATTATTTTTTTTAAGATTTATTTACATATACAAGAACTGGGGTGTACTTGTATATTTACATATACAGGTAGGTGTGGAGTGGTGAGAGGATTCACCAGAGACAGAATGGGGAGCAGAACAGGAGGATCAACTGAAGTACACTGCTCAGGGGAGCAACGGGTGAGACAGGAGAGGTCTGCTGCGCCATGTGGGAAGCTCCCTGGCTGGGGATTGAACCCATGCTGCAGTGCCTGCCGAGAGCTTCATAGTGCTGAGACTTTACTTTTTATGGCACAATCCCCCTTCCCATCCCTGCCCTCCCACACCGCACTATACACAGGTACCTCTGAGTGGGGCAAGGGAGCCTCAGGCCCAGTGGGGAAAGAGAATGCTTCCCCAACTGACATTTGGAGTGCAGTCCCTTTTGTCAGTGTGTGTGACCTGTAGCTCTGTGACATCTCTAGGTGAGCAGGTGGGAGGTGAATGTCAAACAAGGTAAGGATGGAGAGTATTTCCTATTGTCACTTATTATTAGCGGATCTTCCAACTGGTTCTCCTTGCTGGTTCTGCCAGGTACAAGTAATATTGCCAGGGGAATCCCTGTTCCATCTGCAGGAGGAGTGAGCCCATCTCGGCTGCAGTTTCTCTTGATAGACTGGGGGCTGGGGAATGCCATGTCTGGGTGGTCTTCTGTTGAGTGGAGGCTCATAAGATTCCCTGACACTGTGGTGTTCCTACGGTCCAGTGGTCCATCTTCCAGTTTTCAGGTTTTTTTTTTTGTCATGTCTTGAGTTATTTTTAGGGTTCGTAGTTGAATTTAACAGGAAAGAGAGAGTTAAGTTTATACCATTTTGTTGAGACCAGAGTTTCATCATTTTTTTATATATATGATCTCCCTTATATATGATCTCCCTTTTAGCATTCCTAGTAATCTTATAAGCCTCTTTACTGTCACTTTTGGCTTTTGCATTTATCAGATATTAAAGAGTTAATAATATTTGTAAAATATTTTATATCTATTTGTAAAAATAGAACAAGACCTGCTAACATGCATTTGTCTAACAAATATTGTGGGAATGGAGACCAAATGTTGACTTATAAGCACTAAAAACATAGTAATCATGCTTTTACTGTAGAGCAGAACTTTCTTTGTTCTAATGTGAGCTTGTTAATGCAAAAGACTTACATGTTTGTAATCAGAGAGGTCATTTATTGAGCTCTTTCTGCCCTTAGGAACTATGCTAAGGTCTTTAGTATACTAGCTCACTAACTCTTGACAATTACTATCTATTACAGTAGTGTGGGTTGAATAGTGTGCCCCCAAAATGGTATCCAAGGTCCTAACTCTTAGTATTATTGAATATGACCTTATTTAGAAAAGGGGTCTTTGTAGATGTAATCAAGTTAGGGATCCGGTGACTGATATTCTTATAAGAGGAAGGAGAGGGACATTTGAGATACTCAGAAGGTGATGTGAAAGCAGAGATGGGAATTCTGTAGCTTTAAGGACCTGAGGCAGAAAGAAGAATGGAATGAATTCTTCATCAGCGCCTCCAGAAGGAGCCAACCCTGCTAATACCTTGATTTTGAACTTCTGGCCTCCAGAAATGTGAGCAAATCAATTTTCTCTTCTTTTACTCCACCAAATGTGTGGTTCCTTGTTACAGCAGCATAGGATACAGGTAGGATTACTATGTATGTCCATTTTACAGATGAAGAAACAGGGTTGGGAGTGTTAAATGACTTACATATGGTCACACAGCTAGTAGGTGGCAGAGCTGGGATTAATTGAGCTGAAGACTATTGTGATGCTTGTACTTTCCATCTCAACCTGTTGCTTCGACAACACCACACTGATAAACGGGGGTCATGGAGCAGGCTGCACAATGCAGGGTGCTGCTGAGCAAGCAAGATCCAGGCCTTTTTATTGATAGAATAATCATGCAGCATCAGTTATGTGGGGTAGGAAGACAAAGAGAAAAATGGGTGAAACTAAAGAATGTGTTTTTGTCATCTAGGGCTTCAGGGAGACATGAGTCTGCTGACCAGATAATTCTTATCTGCTTGACGACCAAGTGTTGTCATCCAAACCATACCCCAGACCCCCCGCCATGGTTCTAGTCTTATCAACAAGGCATTACACTGATCAGCTTCTGGGGTCCCTTGTCATACATCAGTCAACAGCCCCCCAGGTGTTCCCGGTCATACCTCGTGATGTATAAGTTGGGAGTAAGTTTATGAATCGGTCATCAGACTCCCCCAATCCCCTGGGCATTCCCAGTCACATCTTGTGATGACTACCCTTTCTGGGGTGATCAAGCTTTGTGCCCTTGATTGATTTGAAAGGCTCCTTGTACTGTTTGGCTATGACTGATTGACTGGGCAGTTCTGATCTTGTATAGGAATGCAGATAACACAGGTAACACAAAATGGTGGCCAAACAGGCCGCTTAAGTCTAGCAGACCCACATTAACCTTGTAAAACTTCATTCCAGCATCACAGCCTCCACACTTTTTAGTTGCCTGACCCTTTCTTCAGAGGTCTCTCCTTGCTCTAAGACTTCCATTGCTCTCCCACTGTTTCTACTCCACGCTGCTATGAGAGAATAATGGTGAGAGTTGGCACGACATAGCCATCTGAGCATCTCAAATAGCCCTCTCCTTCCTCTTACAAGAACACCACTCATCGGATCCTTAACTTGATTACATCTACAAAGACCCCTATTCCTGATAAGGTCGTATTCAACAAAACCAAGGGTTAATACCTTGGATACCATTTGGGGGCATACTATTCGACCCTTTACACTGCAATATATAGTAATTGTCAAGAGTTAGTGTGCTAATAGTTGGGTATTACAGACCCGAGTTCCTCCATATCAAAGGCTATTTAAGTTGGTTCTAGAGGAGAGAGCAATGCTGACCACCCAGGAAATGCTCCTTGTAGGAGTCTTCAGGTGAGGAGCAGTACATCAGAGGTGGAGATGATTTCAGGATGAGCAGGGTGTGTCAGCTCCTGTCACCCATGCTGATGCCTTGTATCTCCCATGTTAAAGTCAACCCAGTCATTGTTTTGAGGAACAGGCCATAGTACTGAAAGTGGGCAAGAGCTGTCATCCAATTCACCCCCTGCCAAGAGGCCTTGTGTCAGGTGCTGGGGAGAAAAGCAGCAGTTGTTACTTCCCTGTGGTTCTTCTAAAAGTGTTTCTTTGTTAGTAGGATGTCATTAAACATTATACACAGTTGGCTGGATATTAAAATTATAGATTAAAACTTTTCTTTTAAATGTGTGCGTGTAAAAATAAATCAGTGTGTGCGAACAGAGTGCCTAAGCAGCAGATGGCACACTGAGGGCTGGGTGTCATGAGGCCATGTCTGCCACTAAATTTGATGTCACCGAGTAAATTTTTATAATATCAAATACTTATTAAGCACCTACTGTGTGGTAGGTGTTGCTCTGACTGATTCTCTGCTTGGTGTCAGTTACATGGGATAAATTCTTGACTCACCCATCACCTGAGTACAACTAAAATGACAAAAGACTACTTTAATAAATAGAGTACCATTTTTTATTTTTTTTTTTGCTTCTTCTGACAAGAGTTAGGAAAAATGGGAGCAGATACTTGAGCCGAGCAAATTTGAGACTGAATTCTGTTTTATTCTTTGCCTTTCCCAATGGAAAAATGTTCTAATGCACATCATTTAAATTGTTTGGACAAATGTGGGTCTATGAAACCATATCAATGTAATCATATCTTGGAAAATATGAGCTTGTGCCTCATTAGCCCTCTCTTTGAGAACTTTAAGGTAAAAAATGTTTCTTTAACACTTAAACCCTTCATGTAATAATAACTATTCTGAGTAAAGTCTAGTGTGGGAGCAGAACCCAGTACTGTGATTGGACAACCTCTCCAGCTTGCTTTGCAGTGCAGTCAGTGATGGAGAAGATCCCTGATACTAGGGCAGATCCAATAGAGAGGTAATCTTTGACCTCCAAGCTGCCCTATGCTGGATGTAAAATGTGGCACCATTAGAGTTGGACTGGGGATTAGCTCTGGGGGAAAGTGTGTAAAGGACATGTCCAATGTCAGAGGTAGAAATATATTTGATGGTAGTGAGCTATTTTGACATGGCCAGTGGTGTGATAGGATGATGGTGGTGAAACAACCTCAAATCTTATGGGGTCACTCACCATATGGCACATGAAGCAATAAAGACCTCCCAGGTCTGAAAGAATAGCATAAGTAAAATTGAAGAGTCAGAAATTTTCATTTGCCCCAAAGGCTTGCAGACATTCATGTAAAACACTACCATGGATCTAGGAAGCTCTTTAGACAGTCTGAGGTCCCATCAAACAGGATTAAATTTTATGTTGCAGGTGGAGCATAGGATGCAATGATATGTCACTGAATATGTAAAGCTCAGGAAGAAAGGTGGCATTTTTTCTCAAATGTTGATTTTACTTAAATTTGAGAATAGTTATTATACTAGAGTGTGCCCAAAGAGCTTCATATTTCTTTTCTGGTGGAAGAAGCAAACAGCTGCTTGCTATATATGCAGAGCATGATTCCCATGGAGGTGGTATTTGAAGAGTTCTTTCATTAACTCAGTGGAAGGCAAGCCCAGGAGAAAGATAATCATGAGTTTTCATTTAACCTGGTAAAGTCAACTTTTACCCCTGATGGGCTAGTCCAGGTAGAGATCTGGGATGTTGCAGAATATTTTGTGTGAGGATCAGACAGTCCTTCATCTCCTTCTCAGAAATCCATAGCAGGCACCTGTTTACTGGTTAGGCCTGAAAATAGGCAGGAGTCTGACCTAAACACTCCTCAGTCCTTCACCAGCCAAAGTCAGAGCACTTTAGTATTAGGAGACTGCTGAAAAGCTGGTGGGGGGAGGGTGTCTCCGTGACTTTCTAGCTACCATCACCCTTTACTGTCTTGTTCTGTGGCATCCAGAGCATTTCAATCATATACCCTGCCTGCCTCACACACTGGGCCATTAACAAGTCCTCCTTCCTCACTGAGGTTGTGTTCCTCTGAAAAGAGGCTCAAGCCCTCAGTGATAGTTCCTTTCAGGAACAGGCCAGCTTGACTTCTCCAGTAGCGTTCTTGTGCTAAACTCAAAATTGCTGGAATCCCTACCACCAGGCCTCAGTTGATGGACATATGCATGGGCTTGTCCTTTTATTGGATCCAGCCTACAACATAACATTGACCTTGGCAAAGACAAAGAGTGTATCTTATTTGGTGGTCATGCCCCCTTTTTTGATGGCACATACTGGACCTGGGCCACAGCAGTATGTCCCTGGCAGGGGTAGAAGGAGGGAGAAATGTTGGTTCTGGATTATGGGGAGGGTGGTACCCTCCAAAAACCTTCCACAATTCAAATATAAATAAAAAATCTGGAGGCCATAAAGTCCTTTGACTCAGAGATTCCATTTCTAGGAAGGCAGCATAGGTTAAGAATTAAGAACTGACTCCGGAGACCAGGTTCTTGGGCTGCAATCTCAGCTCAATCTCTTATTGGCTGTGTGACCTTGGGTAAGTCACTTACTTGCTCCAAGGCCCAGTTTCATATGGGGATGACCTTTGTACCTGCTTAATGAGTATTTGCATATACTAAATGCTATAAAAAATAAAATGAAACTGCTGGAAGGTTTGTACTGAGGAGTAGAGACAGATCTGTATCTTGCTGCACTGCTGTTTGAGGAACGTATGGGTTGTGATCAAGACTAAAGAATTGAGGGTCAGGGTGCAAGAATAGAATTCCACCATTGTGTGGTTCTGCTGTTCAGAGCCAGAGACTGAATACACAGTGTGGCTACAGCCAGATGATTCATGCGATTCCACCAGGGGTAGTCAGTGTTTCCTTTTTTTACATTTTACTGAGGTATAATTGACATATAACATACTGGTTTTAGGTATATAATGTAATGACCCAATATTTGTGTACATCGCAAAATGGTTCTTACAAGTTACCATACCAAGTTAACTTCCAGGATTTACTCTCTTGGTAACTTTTAAATATGTTCTACAATATTATTGACTGTGGTTGACATCCTAATGACTTATTTCTTTTATAACTAGAAGGTTGTACCTCTTGATCCCCTTTGCCTGCTTTCGTCGAACCCTAACCCCACCCACTCTGGCAATCACCAATCTCTGTATCTGTATCTATGAATTCTTAATCGCACCTAATCACCTCAACCAGAACTCTGTCCTCTTCCTGTAAGAAGTACGATGAACTTTCTATGTTATTTTTTAAAGGCTTATTTATTTATGCATACAAGAACTGGGGTGTTGGCCAGAGTTGTGGGGTGGTGAGAGGATTTACCAGAGATGAGCGGGGAGCAGAACAGGCAGATCAACTGAAATACACTGCTGAGGGGAGCAGCGGGCAAGGCAGGAAAGGTCTACTGCGCCATGTGGGAAGCTCCCTGGCTGGGGATTGAACTCGTGCTGCAGTGGCTGCGGATTGCTTCATAGGCTGTGACTTAACCTGTTGTGCTACCAGGGAGGCCCTTTTATTTTTTGTTTTAAAAGCTGAATTAAAAATATATTGATAGCATTATATGGGTTTCCAGTACACAGCATATACTTCAACAACTTTATATAATACTTTGCCCACCAAAAGTCTAGTTTCCATCCTTACCATACAATTAACCCCTTTAATCCATTTTACCTGCTCCCTTCCCCACCTCCCTTCTGGTAAGCGCTATTTTTTTCCATAGAGTCCAAGAGTTATTTTTGTTTTCCTTTGTATATTCATTTGTTTTTTCTTATCTTCCACATATGAGAGACATCATACAGTGTCTGTCTTTGACTTATTTCACTTAGTATAATAATACCCTCTGGGTCCATCCACGTTGTCACAAACGATGGGATTTCATTTTTTTAAGTAGCTGAGTAGCATTCCATGGTGTATATATATCACAACTTCTTTATCCAATCATCTATTGATGGACACTTAAGTTATTTCTAATCCTTGACTATTTACTATGAACGAATTATGCTGTGATAAACATGGTGGTGTACAAATCTCTTCAAAGAGTATTTTAGTATTCTTCAGATAAAGAGCCAGAAGTGGGATAGCTGGATTATATGATATTTCTATTCTTAACTTTATGAGGAATCTCCCTCCATATTATTTTTCCATACGGGCCACACAAATTTACATTCCACCAACAGTGTACAGGGTTTCTTTTTCTCCACATGCTTACCAACACTTGCTTCTTGTCTTTTTGGTAACAACTATCTTCCTAGGTATCAGGTGATAATCTCATTTTGTTTAAAAGCTGAATATTAGGAGGCCAGCTTATATATCAACTTCAATAGTTCAATAGCCCTCAATCTCTATCTATCTATCATCTCTCTCTGTCTGTCTGTCTGTCTATCTCATTTAGCTCTCCATATCAGGGTTTCTTAACCTTGGAACTATTGATTTTTTCCCAGGTAATTCCTTATTGTGGTAGACTGTCCCAGGCATTGTAGGATGTTTAGCATTATCGTGCTTGGTCTCTAGCTACTGAGTAGTATCATGCTCCCCTTCTCAGTTTTAACAAGTAAAAATGTCTCTAGACATTGCCAAATGTCCTCTGGCAAGAAGCAGAATCACCACCATTTAAGAACTGCTAACTGAACTCTACCGATAGAATGGAATCAGGTATATTGATGCATCATTCACCACCCCCCAAACATAGCAGTTTTAAACAACCACTGCTTCAAGTGTTATTAGTTAGTGTTGTTCCTGTGGTTACATTCCAGGGAGAGCTCGGCTGAAGCCCCTCTGTTCTCCACGTGGCCTCGCTCTCACACTATGTGGGTGTCTCGTCCTCCAGGGTTTTCCATGTGGTTTCTTTCTGTCTAGCAAGATACCACAGACTTCCTTATAACATGACAGCTAATTTCCAAGAGAGCAGAAATGGAAGTTACCAAGCATGTTGAGCCTTAGTACCACTTCTGCCACATTTTACGTCAAAGCAAATCATTATTAGGCTACTCTAGATCAAGGGAAGAAGAAACAGATTCCAACTTGCATATAAAGGAAATGCTGAAATTCTTGGCTGCCATCTTTGGGACCAGCTATGACAATTACATGTAATAATTATAAAATACTATATAATTATATATAATTATGATATACATAATAATTATATAACATATAATATATAATAATTACTAATTATCATATATAATTGTGATAGCTAGTCCCAAAGATGGCAGTATATATATATACTTCCCTCACATATCTTGGTCAAATATTAACATTCCAGTGATATATTAAGAGATAATGACTTTGATTTCTAATGCTTCTATAGTGCTAAATATGTGAAGTACTGCTCTATGTACTTTATAAACACATTAACTCGTGTAATAGTAACACATAGAACCCCTGTGAGGTAAGTACTTATTATCACCTTTTTACAGATGAGAAGGCACAGTCTGAGAGAGGCCTAAGGACTCAAAACTGCGAGCCACTTAGATTTGAATCCAAGCAGTCTGGCCCCAGAGAATGTGTGTGTTCCTCACCATTTTGTTTTAATGTTATAAAAGAAACATGCATACAGTTGGTGACTCATAGTTAATTTTATAGGTAGAGATATTGAAAAATATGAATAATTAAACAAGCATTAGGGAAATGAAATAATAAGTTATAGGGGTTATAAAATGTTTCCCTGTCCCTGTGGTTATGTTCATCTGGGTCAAGTCAAGCAAATAAGATACGCTCTTTCTCCAGGGAATGGCAAGATCATGGCTTCCTTTCCTTATAGACAACGAGTCATTTAGAACAAACACATTGCCAATGAGTCAAAATTGCCTTATTCCTTAAAAAGAAAAGGGAAGTGAATTATTTCAGAAGTCATACCCAGCATACAAGCTAAATTTCACAAGTGTCCCAGAAGCATACATATACTTTCAAAATAGCCTTCAGACACCAAATATATTTACACAAGGCATGCTTTGAAAAACTGAACTTCTAGCTTTTCATTGTTAGCCTCAAAGCCAAGTCAATGTGAATGTGGGGTGGCAGAAGGCTCAGAGGACTGCTGCGGACCTCAGTTCTTCCCGGGGCTCTGGATTCTGACACCTGAACACAAAGCAGAACCCTCCCTACCCACAGAGCTGAAGGAAATGGGCAGCAGAGACATCAGAAGCCCCTTCCCTCCACGTGCTGTGCAACTGCCTTTCATCTGTCTCTTAGGAGCCAGTGGCAAATGATTCAGGTGAATCCCAAGTTGTCCCTTTAGAGTGCTCAGAAAATGAAAGGTTTTCATATCTAAGTGCTCAGCAAGAGGAGATGTAACTGATGTTTGTATTATTTATTTTTTATACTTAAAAGGTTTTTAAGTCAAAAGCCTTTAAGCATCCTGACCTGCCTGGAGAAGCCCGATCAGAGCAGAGCCCAGCTTGCAAAATCCTGAACAGAGGATCCAAAGGCATTTTAGGATCATCATTCTGTGGTTGCCAGCACTCGAGGTTATCATAAATATGGTTGAAGCAAATGAAAGATGGGAGAAAGGATTTTGTTTCAAAATATTAAGATATAAAGTTGACTGAAGAAAAAGACTGTGGTGAGAGCGCAACCCTCATCTTATCTGAAGACAGTCCTGGAAACGCCAACCACTTAAAATTATCTGACGGATATAAAAACAATGTCAAAAAAGGAAACATAAGATTCGTAGACCAAAAGATTACTGTATTTAGCCATAAGACTAAATACATAAGCCATAAGACTTGGAGAGGTAGTTTTCTTAGTGACAGCACACTCTAAGTCTTACAGTCTGGACCAGTCACCCGTTCAGTTAGCATCGCTGATCCTACTCTTGCCAACATTCTGCCAACCACTGAAATTAGAGGCCATCTTGGCCATCTTGTACTTTATAGATGTTGTGGGCACAGGAAGGTAAACAGGCACCTGTAATTTCTACAATTGGAAGGAAAGCAGTATGGTATGGGTGCAAAAGGACCCCAGATGCATGCATTCACTTGAAAGATGGAGTTAGTGGGGGAGGCAGTAGGTAGTGGTGGAAAGTACATTCCAGGCAGAAGCAGAAGCAAAGGGCAATTGAGAAAGAGTCTTGTGCTCTAAAGCAACTGCCAGGAGTTCAGCTTGACTAGCAGCTACAGTGGCAGGGGTATGGGATGGTGTTGAAATTGGAGAAGTAATCAGGGGTCAGATTCCTTATTTTTTTTTTTCAAAGATCCACTTATCTATGCACACAAACTGGGGTACAGGCCAGAGGCGTGGGGCGGCAAGAGGGTTCACCAGAGACAGAGTGGGAAGCAGAACAGGCAGATCAGAAATACACTGCTGAGGGGAGCAGCGGGCGAGTCAGGAGAGGTCTGCCACGCCATGTGGGAATCTCTCCCGCTGGGTGTCGAACTCTCTTTGCTGCTGCCAACAGCTCCACAGCGCAGCGCTTAACCACTGCACCACCAGGGAGGCCTAAGGGTCAGATTCTTAAGGTTCTTGCAAGACTAGTTGAGGAGACTCACTCCATTCTTAAAGGAGTCTGGAGGCTGGCTAGGTAGGCCATACAGCTGGCCAGTCTGCACCCTACTCACTCAGAGGTAGCTGATGCGGCCGGCTTCATGGGCATGGGACTTGGGGCGTTAAACGCGGCCTGGTTCTTGAAGTGCCCCACGCTTGGCATTTAATGCTAAGCCGTTGCTGTCTTCAAATACTAAATGATTTTATATTTGAATTTGTGTTTTGTAAATGGCGCCTGAAGAGACAATGGGGCATGTACAAGGGGATTGGCGCCTCGGCTCAAGGAAGGCCCTGCCTCGTCATCTCCACGGGGCAGCTTCTCAGCAGCCTGCTCTCCAGCCCCTAACATCCCGAGGCCACTGGAGGTTTTCCTCCCCACCTCAGACAGCTGGTGTCTGCTCTCCCCAGGAAGGACAGCTGTGAGAGCTGTGAGTGTGGAGCGGGCAGGATTGAGGGTGTGCACTCTCCAGCATCCCTGGGCAGAGGGTGGTGGCTGTCCCTGCCCTAGGGTGGCAGACCACGGCCTCTTAGTAGGGACTTGCCTCTTGCCCACATGGATCCAGTGAGTGCATCCTAGTGCAGAGTGTTAAATATCCTCAGGGGTCACCCACCTGCTATTGTTTGGGGTAATACAGGGAGGGGCTGCTGTCTGGGCATGCCCAAGCCCTTCCCTCACTGGGGTATTGATCCAGCAGATGGCGGGCGAGTGACCCTGTAGGTCACGTGAAATGAGTGTGCCCCACGGAGTGCAGAAGTTTGGGTGCCGATGTGTATTTGCACTTGCCCCGTGAGTATCAGTGGAGCACCCCCACACCTGGCTCCGTGACTGTGGGGTCCTCTTTTCCTTTCTCATCTTGAACTGGCTTCTTCTGGCCAGTTTCAAGCACCTACTAGGGACAATCCATGAAATTCATATTGTGAAATTTGGCCATTCTGGCTGTGGGTTAAAAGCTCTAGCATTTGCATTTAAAACCGACGTTGCATAATATAAAAACACATGGTTTATGCCAACAATTTAAAATTTTATTTTTTTCTTTAATTAGAAAGATATTAAATTATAAATAAAAAATACCATGACAAGTTGAGAGAGCTGGGAAAGAAAAAGAATTATGTGTACCTTTACTGACATGATTTTCCTGCTTTTGGAACGAGAGACACCACATTTTTATTTTGCATCAGACCTGGAAGTTACGCAGGCAGTCCTTGTAACTGGAAAGCACAAATAAACCTATAATACGTGGTTCCTGGGATGTAGAGATGTGAAAATATGACTTCACACATAATTTAGGATGATCATTAATCTTTTTAAAAAGTGTTTTTCACATGTTAGCGTCTACCAGAACTATCTAGAAGGGTTAATAAAACACAGATGCCTGGGTTCCCATCCCTAGAGATTCTGATTAGGTAGGTCTGAGTTTGGGTTCAATTCTTTGTATTGCTAACTAACTCCCAGGTGATGCTAATGCCACTGGTCTAAGACCACACTTTAAGGACCACTTAATGAATGGTTTCACTTAATTGTTTACACCTGCAGAGGAAGGGCTAGTGGTGCAAATGTGGAGGGGTATGGTGTTGAACCCGGAGAACCTCTTGAGGAAAGATTGAATGAGTGTGATCTAGAGGGAGAAAGGCCTAGGGGACTGTTCTGCAACCATTCCAGGCTGGGTGGGTTCATTATCGGTTCAGGCAGCCTGAAAAAGAAACTTGGAGCCCTTGGCATCATCTCCACAGGTTAGGGGAGACAAGCCGGCAGGGAGACAGCAACCTGGGCCCCTGTGAATCCCTATATTCTCTTTCCTCTCGTAGCTGTAGTGATTCTCTGATGCTCTCCATCACTCTCCACTGCGCTCTGCTGCACTGTCCTCTGCCTCTGCTGCCCTTACATGCTCAGCCTCTTGTCTCAGGTGCGCCCACTCACGCATGCGCACACCACACTCCAGGTGCCGCCATCAGGCACATGTGTAAGACAACGGGTTTCGGTCATTGATGCTAATGGGGGGAGGGTGGAAAAACCTGATCACTTCCACTTACCCTACAGGGTGAACACCGTCCCTGATTTTTGCCAGGCCCAGGCCCAAGGATCAGTTCAGGCTGAAAATGACTAAGGAACAGGGAGAGAAGGCACTGGGGGGCTGCAGCTCCCATCCTACATCTGCCCAGAGGTAATGAAGGTCTTTGTGGTTGGGAAGGTAGCGGTGACTGCGTATCATCTTAGGGGGGAAGGTAGGGGTGGATTTCTGCCAAGAAATCATGTTGGAGATCCCCACGAATGTTCTCCTGGGTGAGCAATTCATAGGTCACATATTGTGACGATGGCTCCAGCATCACCCCTTGGGGAACTCTGTGTTTCAAATGGAAACCAGAGGCCAGAGATACACAGAGACACCAGGGAGCAAGTGATAAAGGAAGCGATGAAGAAGAGGAAGCTCTCCTTGGTGCTCAAGATGAACAGAAGCCGCAGATACCGCCAGCTGGTGAACCATCTTTTCCTTCTACCTCAACGAGGCAGCAGGTATGGTGGGGTTTTGTGGTTTTGTGACTGAAACTCGTGAGCAGTGTTTTTATTCCTCCTTTTTTCACAATCCCCTCAGTCCTAAATAACCTGTGAGTTATATTTTTTTCTCTCTTCAAAAAACTCTGCAATGCACAAGTTTTCCATTTCTTCCCTGTGAGGAAAGCACAATTCTGGTCAGGTGGAAAATAAGTCAAACAGATGAAAGACATATCTTGAAAGATCACCACTTTGAAAAATCTGGGGCCAGAAAGATGGCTTAATGCCATTTCCCCCGTCTCCCCTCTTATTTGTCACCACGTGTGGGGCCTCAGCTCCAACCTTGCCCTGTTTTCAATGGCAGCAGATGAGAAAACAGCTCACAAAGCCCATGTGTGTGGAGCAGGAACAAGTCTTTATTATGCGGCAGCAGGAGATACACAAGTAGCAACAGTGGCAGCGTCCAGCAGCTGCAGCCTCCTGGGCTTCAGCCACAGCAGTGGCCCTGTGCCCTGTGAGTGGCCAGTGAGAACCACCCCCAAAAACCCCCATTAACCCTCCCCCCCCACACCATCTCCAGGAGCCCTATTAGCTTTTATGTGATTTATAGACAAAGGCAGTACAGGGCCAAGTTTAGGCCTAGCTAATAGAAATATCTGTTCATGCATTTTATTTACTTTGCTCTGTACATGTGGACTCATCTGAAGGCTACATGTTATCTCCTATGTCACTTGTGCTGGAAGGTCATGGAGAAAAACACTCTGAGAAGGTGTGAGAAAACTCTGCCTTCCCAAGGACCCTACACCCCTCCTCACGCCCAGATGCAAGGTAGCCAGGCTAGGTTCCCTGCATTGCTTTTTGAGGTCAGGAAAAATTGTGATGTCTGTAGGTTTGCTCTTTGCTCAGAGGAGAAGCACACAAAAGAAATCTGGGACTTTGTGCCCCTATCCATAACACAGAGCCAATGTGTTATGTATGGATGTTCAAATGTGTTGAATTATATGCAATAATAGTAATAATGACAATCATAATTCGAATACAGCATTGGCAAGAGTAAACATTTACTGAATACTCATCATGGCTACCAAGTCAATATGTACTACCTAATTAATGCAACCCTATAACAAGCCATGAGGAAGATAAAATTACTATCCCTGTTTTACAGATGAGAAAACTAAAGCCTAGAATGGTTAATTGCCCAAAGTCACAATGGTATGAGGTAGATGCAGGAATTAAAACTCAAGCATTCTGATAACACAGTCTAAGTGCTTAATGACGACACTATACTGCCTATTTTTTCCATCTCCCACATGAGGTTGCTGTTCTACATTGTATAGTTTGACGATTGTGGGGTTGGGATAGTGATAACACGAACTTGATGCCACTGGTAGGAACTGGCTTTTCTATACATCACAGATATTTTCCTGGGTTTCTCTGGTTCTAAGTGTCATTTTCATGAGTTACGGACTATCCTTTTATACATTCTCTGTTCCTTCTCTTCTGCCTTCATGTTCTACTTCAGAGGACTCAGATGATTACATTGACACCAAAAAAAAAAAAAAAGAATCCATGATAATCTCCTTATTTGCAGGTTAATTGATGAGCAGCCTTAGTTTCATCTGTAAAGTCCCTTTTGACCTGTAAGTAACATATTTAGAGTTTCTAGAGGTCCATTATTTTGTTTACCACAGAGATAAATTTTTCAGAAAACCATGAACTATTAAAATTTAAATAAAGAAAAAACATATTCAATTATGAGTTTATTCAATAGTAAAAAAATCTACCCCAATACAAAAAGTTGTCAGACTTAGATCATTTCAAAAGCAAGTTTAGTAGACATTCAAGAACTACATTTGGCTGCCCTTTTTTAATATTTTAGACGGCAGGAACAAAAGGGAGAATGATCCAACTAATTTTGAGAGCCGTTCATAATTTTTATGTTGAAAAGTGCAAGGACATTGCAACATAAGAACATGTGGTAGTTAATTATATGTGTCACCTTCCTGGGCCATGGGGTGTCTAGATATTGAGTTAAGCATTATTTTTGAGTGTGCATGTGAGGGTGTTTCTGAATGAGGTTAATGTTTGAATTAGTAGACTGAATAAAGTACATTTCCCTCCCCAATGTGGAAGGAACTCATCCAATCTGTTGAAGACCTATATAGAACAAAAAGCTGAGTAAAAACAATTTCTTTCTCTTTGCCTGGCTTCAAGTTGGGACATTGGTCTCCAGGGGCCTTCAGACTGGAACTATATCAAGACCTCTGACTGCAGATATTGGGACTTCTCGGTTTCCATAATGATATGAGTGGATTCTTCATATTAAATATCTGTCTGTCTATCTATCTATCTATCATCTATCTACTTATCTATTTAATAATCATCTGTTGATTTTATTTCTATGAAAAACAGACTAATGTAGAAGATGATAGATCATTATCACTTACAAATATAGATACAAAAATCCTATATAAAATATTAACAAATCCATTCAAGTAGCATTTCCTACAAATAGCAAACCATGGTCTAAAGTGCAAGAATAATTCAACATTAGAAAATCTTTTAATACTATTCATTACACTAACAAAGTAAAGGGGATATAAGTATAGCATTCTGAATCAATGCATAAAAACACTTAGTAAAAATCAAAACCTACACATTAATAAAAATATCTTTCCACACTAGTAATATAAGGCAACTTTTATCACCTTATAATGAGAATCTAACAAAAATCCATAACAAACATATATATAATGGTGGAATGTTAGAATTCTTTCCTTTAGGATTATAAATATGTCAAAGATGCATACTGTTATTGCTTTATTTTATAAGATTTTATCTAGTGTATATACCAAGGAAAAATGATTATAAAAATTAGAGCAAGCCAAGTGGCAGGTATTACTTGTTAACTAAAGTATTGTGATAAGGAAATAAGCCAGAATCTTTATAATACATCAAACACAATGTCCACTCTACAATAATAATTATTAGAATTTCAGGGTCACCGTGGTGGTTCAAGGGGTTAAGTCTCAGCACTATGAAGCTATCAGCAGCCACTGCAGCATGAGTTCGATCCCTGTCCAGGTTGCTGACTCACATGGCGCAGCAGACCTCTCCTGTCTCACCCACTGTTCCCCTCAGCAGTGTATTTCAGTCAATCTGCCTGTTCTGCTCCCCACTTTCTCTGGTGAATCCTCTTACCCACCCACCCACACCTCTGGCCTATACCCCAGCTCTTGTATGCATAAATAAATAAATCTTTAAAAAATAATTATTAGAATTTCAAAAGAGGAAAATTGACTAATGATTAACGATAAAGTAGTAAAAGAATTAGATCCAGAGTTGTCCCAAATATTGGAGTCAGTAGATAAAGACTTGAAAAGTAACTATAACTAATATGCTAAAGAAAATAGAAGAAAAATTGATAAAATGAATTAAAATAGAGTATTTAAGTAGACAGTTTAAATCTATAAAAATGAATGCATGAATTTTATGGTGATGGATGGAAACTAGCCTGTTGGTGATCATGATGCAGTGTATGCAGATGTCAAATTATAATGTTGTACATCTAAAACTTTTATATACTGTTATAGACCAATGTCACCTCAATAAGAGATATCTTAAAAATTGAATCAGATGAATGTTTTCAAATTGCAAAATATAGTACCTAAAATGGATAAATCATTGCTGATGTCCTTAAGTTTGGAAATATGGAGACCGTCCTTGACCTCATTAAGTAATCCATCCCCTCAATTCTCCTAGTCCCCAAACACAATAAACCATTTCAAAGGCAGTTTTGCAAGCTGTTTCCCCTTCCCTCTCACTCTTTTTACTTTTGGAAAACTCCTGCTCACCTTTCAAGTGCCAATTTAAATATCACTTTCTCTGTGTTGTGTCTTTTACTCTCTACCTGCATCCCCTACTCCCATTACAGGTATAAATAATAACGTGCTCATATATGTTGCTGTAAGTAATTATTCATTCAGACATACTGCGTAGTTTGTGTGTCCGAATCACAGTTTACTTCTTGAAAGCAGAACTTGAATCTAACTTATTTTATTTCCCTAGGTGACTTTCCCATAAAAGATGCTCAATAAATATTTATTAAATGATAATATGTCTTATGTGAGCTTCTCAAGTTAAAGTCTACTGTAAAGCGGTTTAGTTTTATCATTATTAAGCTGGGCAGTTCTTTCTAAAAACCAACCCAAAGGTTGAGGCTGTTGAAAGTCAAAATAAGACAAATGTTATACCATTTCTCCTGTTGCTACGCTCTGACCTGGCCACAGGATTCCTGGAGTCCTTTGAACCCTTATATAATTGATTGATTGAAGTGATGGCCTCAAAGTATTTTGAGTTGGAAAGAGGGACACAACAATCCATTCAAATAGGGAAAAAGATTGAAATCCCTTGGCCAGGGGATAAAGGCTCCCAAAGGGAAGGTGACAATCATCCTCGGAAGGAAGAAGACTTATCTATAATTAATATAATATAATATATATATAATATAATATTATATATAATGTAATAGGGTGGCTGACCTCAATGGCATGTATCCAGTTCTGATTATGAGACCTCACCATGCATGTGTGAATGTGTGTGTTTGTATGTCAGTATGGGTGGGTTGAGTGGGAAATTGGGGCAGGAGAGGGAAAATGAAGAGCAGATCTCAAAGAGTAGTCACAAATAGCTAAAGCATAGCACATAGAAAAGTACCCCATAAATAACACTGGTCAACAAATTTTTACAGAAGTCATGTTTCTGAAATAAAATTAGTCATTTTCTATCAATTTGTGTGTGCTTAACACAAATACGACAGTCAAATTCTAATTTTGGCTCTAGTTTTTTTGTAATCGGCAATAAATTGATGTTTACATCACGAAATGCATGCCAATAGTAATAGACCTCTGGTTAATACCTGTAAAAAATCAAGTCATAGACTACTTCTTAGATTTCTTCACTTGTCTCTTGTGCAGCTGTTCAGGAATAGAATAGATGGAAGACGGTTTCCATTGTGCAAAAGTGCAGCCTTAAGGCTCAGTTTCGGAGAGTCTAGAAATAGTCTCCATTCTTGTGGGTCATGAGTGATTTCTAAGGCATTCACGAGGCCCTCAATATCCAAACAGAACACCAGAGTACTTTTTGAAGAAAGGCTCCAACTGCTGGTGGTGCTTTCCATAGAAAGTAATTGTGACATCTTCTAGAAGATTCCATTATTGGAGTCTTGATCCTAACAATTCTGCCTTGTTCTTGGATAAGTCCAAATCATGAACCAGGTCATTGAGTTCTTCCTGTGTTAGTCTGTGTGGGGTTGATGATGCACCACAGTGAGAATCTGCATCACTGCATGCTGATGGAACAGGAGAAGAACAGGTCGGCTCACCCTTGTCCTCATCAGATGAATCAAGAGAATATTCTGCTGGAGGTTCTGGAATAGGAAGTCCCTCACCATGTGGAACTGGTCCCAGTGCAGACGGAATGTTTGGGTAGACTCTTCTCGACTTCTTTTGCTTCATTATTCTCCCGGAAAGAGGAGGAACCAAGCAGAAGGAACAGTCTTTTATGTGGTTGCTTGGCTCTCTCCACATCATGGGGACTGCAAATGGCATTGATGCTTTTTGCCATTTAACCACTGTGAAAGCTGTGTTGTACATGTAGCACAGCATATATGCAGGGCTCAAGACTTGTCTTGGTCACCAACCTTGCATCTGAAGTCAAGATGATAAGCCTTCTTCGCTTGAGAAGTGATACTTTTCTTCTGGTTGGCAAATGTCACTTCCCCACAAATAGAGCAGAAATTGTCCTCGCTATTAACACACTTTCGAGGCATGACTGTTCTGTATTGTGCCTAAATGGATGAAATAATAACAGTTCTATGTAACAATAGCTTAAACTGTCTCGCAACCTTTCCGACAGTGCTTTCTATAGTGCACTGCTGACGTCAGCTTACTTCAGCAGCTGCCTGGCAGTAGTATTGCATTGCATCAGAAAATGATGCAATCAACTCTGGATGATGTGTGCATGATGGTATTATGCAATGTGATGCAATATTACATCATTCTAGGCTAATTTAGGATGTTGTTGCAGTCCTACTGGATAAATGTACACAGTAAAACATATAAAATAAATTATATGAAATATCTTCAAAACGAGAGCTAATAAAAGATATTCAGGGTTATGTTCATGTTCAGCACACCAAGATACTACAGATTAGGGCCTTTTTAAGTCAGTAACGATCTCATTGTTGACCAGTGTAATCAGAGTTTTAAAACTAAATCCACAGACTTGTTTCGACAATGCCGTCTTGTTTTGATTGGATCTATCAATTAATTACAAAATAGTTATGTATGGCCAAGTACTCTATGAAGTAAACTTGAAACATTCCTGAAAGTGTGCTTTCTCCACACTGTCCAATGTCACAAAAATTGTAAAACCTTTTTGCCAACTAATTATTTAAATTTATACTATTTTAAAATGTAAATGTTATACAGATTGTGAATGAAGCCTTTTAAGGGCCTAGTATAAGATTTCCAAGTGCGAGTAAATATATATATAATAAAACCTTAATGAAATGAATTCCAGTTCACTAAAACAACAAATGAAACAGGTTTTTTAAAAAGGTAAATTATAAGGGGAAAAATACTAGGGTTTTTACTTAATACAGGGGATTTACTTAATAAATAGGTTTTATAAGAAACGGATTGCTTTTAGGAAACCCAGATTAGGCCCCCAAAACGCTTTATAATATTTGGAATCAAGACAATGAAGGTATACTAAGTTGTGGTTCCCAGGTAATTGGGATTTTTACCCATTCGCTCTGCATCAGACACATACTAACATAGTTTCTCACCACACGCTTCATTTTTTTCAAATGTTTTGAATGATCAATACTTACTTTAGAAAGCTTGGTGGTTTGTCTGCTACTCTTTATGTCTTCCACATTCATTCTAGGGTCCCTGAATGGTTTCCTGCCTGCCACCACACTCCCAAATTTCTTTTCTGCCTTCTGGAAACAATTTTGCACCTAGAGTAAATTTTAAAAGCCCAGTACGGGAGCTCTGGCTTCCCTGTGTGCCTGTCACTGCCTCTCCTTTTGCTCAAGTCTTAGGGCCGAGATCCCTGTCTTGGTCTCAGCGCTGGAATCTTTCTTGGCTTCCCTTGTCCTCAGGAACTCAAGCCCTTCCTTACTTTCCACAGTCTCCCCAAATCCTGGCCCTGCAATTTTATCTTATTGTTGAATCGTGGATACCCAAGGCTCCCCACCTGCTGCCTTTCCATTTACTGACAGCATCACAAGGCTGCCCGCATTCCCTTAGTCAAGCCTCTTCCCATGGCCTCTGGCTGAGGATTCACAGGCACTATAGACTCCAATAAGTGTAGCTACATGAGGAAGAGGAGTCTGTCCCTCCATTTTTTTATATCCTGTGCTTTGGCTTTGACTATATCCCAGTTGCCTGCTTTGGGGACTCAAACCCATTCTCTTTGCTTCTCAAACTTCTTCCAAAAAATATATATCATCAGTTTTCATCCATACAGACCAGCAGTTCTCAAAGGGTTGTCTTTCTCAAAGGGTTATCTCAATGATTCTCAATATTATCTTCAACTAAAGTTATGTATTAGAATCCCCTGGGAACTTTTGGAAATAGAAATAACCTGGCCTCAGCCCATATTTAAGTTTAAATGATTTTATAGATCCTTCTGATGTTACCCATACATAGACTAACACAAGGCTATAAACTCCACTAAGGAGCTCATTCTTTGTCCTTTGTTTATTTGCTTTGCTTCTTCCTTTCCCCTTCCAATTCCCCTTCTTCCCCCTGCCCTCCTCCCACCCTCCCTCATTTCCTCCTTCCCTTCTTTGTCTTTCTGTCTCTCCTTTATTTAAAAAGCTGTGTGTAGGTGGCAGGCATGTAATAGACACTCAGAAACTAGCTACTCCTGACTGATCATCAGGGAGATAGCAACTGAGCAGCAAGATCGAGAATTCTGAACATACTAAGTGTGAAAGATTTTGATGGAAATATAACTAATCTATAGCAGTAGTTCTCAAGCTATTTGGTCCAAGGACCCCTTGATTAAAAACTGAACCCCAAAGAAGTTTTGATTATGTGGATTATATATATTGATTTTTACCATATTAGAAGTTAAAACAATTTTAAAATACAAAAATACACTTAAATACTTTACAGTAGACATCAGAATAACATCTTTACTCATCATGTAGCTTCCAGAAAGTGCCATTGGACACTCACAAGAGAATTTGAGAGCAAACGGAAAATAGCATCTTAGTTTTGTAATGAAAATATATTTGACCTCATGGATCCCCTGAAAGGATGTCAGGGACCTCTGAGGTTCCCCAAATTACCCTTTGAGAACTGCTGGTCTAAATGGATGAAAACTGATCAGAGACATATTCTTTGCAAGAAGTATGGGAAGCAAAGGGAGTGGGTTTGAGTCCCCAAAGCAGGCAACTGGGATATGGTCAAAGCCAAAGCACAGAAGTCAGATCTGGGAATAAGCTCAAGCAAGAGCTATGATAAGACTGTGTGCATATAGGCAGATGTTTAAAGTACTTCTGTTTGATGGCAAATATGTCTAAGTCACATCTGAGCATTTGTCCTGCGTATCATTTGCTTAAGTGGCCATTCATGTGGTCTTAAAATTTTAATTAAAATATTTTATAGAGAAAGCAAATAGTTGGCTATGCTTTCAAAATTCTGAAAATAGTTTACTTAGACATAAATAGCATCCCTGAATCTGTGCCTCTATCTCCCTAGTCTTGACCAGTGTTTCTCAAGCTTAAGTAGGCATAAGATTTACATATGGAACACTTGTTTGAAGGCATGCAAATCTTACAATTTGAAAGATCCGTGTTATGCATATTTTAACAGTTACTGATATTTCTGAGCTGTCGGAAGACATTTTAAGAAATGGTAACTGGTGCCCTTACCTGGATGACTAGAAAGAGATGGAATTTGCCTCATGGATTTTTGTCTTGTATCCCTACATCATTTAGTAAGAGAGTAATCACATCCCTCAATCACAGAGTTTGAAGTTTGGTTTGAAACTGCTTGGTTTCTTCAAAAACAAAATAAAATTCTTTCATTGAGACACCCTCTTCTCATCCTTTCCAGTGTGGAGCCGACCTGAAGATGAAGCATTGGGACATTTGGTTTTTCTTGGTGAGGTGGGAACAGCCAGTATATGACAGCAGATGCTGTTTATTATTCAAGAGGAATGAGGAAGGCGGGGCTGTTTATTGGAACCAAGTAACTGAATACCGAGGAAGGCTGACATTTGTGTTAGAAGGATGGAGACCACTTTAGACTGTCATTTCTGTGTCAAGTTCACTTTGTTGTAAAAGATGGTAGTAAACGCGACTTGTTCCCTTTTACCCACAGCTCCAGAACAGATGCCCCCCAGTATGAGAAAGCCCACAAAACAAACAGGGGAGGTGACTCTAGTTCTGGTGAGTGAGGTATTTCCCAGCAGCTTATTCTTTGCCGAAAAGGAGGGAGGTTTTCTGTTACTGTGGGATGCAGTAGACTTCCTTTATTGACACCCACAGGCTAGTAACATTTTCATGAAAAAGGACATGATTTTACATCTTATTTCCTTGATGGAAAATTAGCAGATAGGAGGACTTCTTTTTAATTGTGACTTTTTTTTTCCAAATTGGAGTTCAGCAGGTCAAGGTGGCTTAGATTTCATCTATGACACTGGTCATTGTTTTTGAATGACAGTAAGACATTGTGAAGGCAGGGGAATCAGCATAAAAGCAGCCTTGGGGACTGAGAAGAGGTGGGAAGGTAGGTGGAAACAGATGTTAGGGAGAGGAGGGAAGAGGGGGAGAAGGCAGGGGAGGGAAACCCAAGGACTTCTTGTTCATAGCACCGTGAGACTATTGTCCAGCAGATTGTGACTTTCAAAAGCACAGAACATTTTTATCCACAATCTCTTTAACTAAGAGTGAATTACCTATTGAAAGGCAGAAAAAATAACGTTCACTCTTTTTATTATGAAGATTACAGGTCATATCCCACAGAGAGACTGCAGAGCACAGTTTGGTCTTTCTGTTTATTGTTCTATCAAGATTTAGAAGGTATGATTTTCCCAAAGGCCCCCACACAATTTGTGAGCCTGGCACATCATGGTGATCAGAGTCTCTATTTCTTCCTCAATTATAGCGAACATTTTCTTTAAGTGAACAATTATTTCTAGAAATGCCAAGAGCCAGTTTGTATTAAAATGAGTCTCCCAGGATGCTCTTCTATAGTTATAATTATGGCAGGGATAGCATGGGAAAGATGCTCTTGTGTCTTCCCTCACCTCTACCTTAACTTCCACATAAGTCATATTTGGTCTTTGAGCAAATGGACATTGAGGCCCTGACTTTGGTCTATATCTTGTTGCTAAGACCCTGCAATTAGGCCCTTGGAGGAACTATGGGGCCCTGAACCCAGCTCAGCTACTAGCCCACTCGATGATTTTAGGTAAGCTGCTTTTTCCTCAAACCTTAGCTGACTCACTTGTAAGGCGGGGCAGCTGCCTGTCCATTCTCATCTCATAGGGTGTTTGGGAGAGACACATCAGAGAATGAATGTGTAGTAACATACCATTTCAGAATTCTGCATCTGCTGGGGTGATTGCACTGATCCTATCAGTATCAAAACTGAGAGTGCTTAGAAGATGCTGGGACAAGAAAGAATATTGTTGTCAATCACCCTCTACTTAAAAACTAGGGACCTTGACACTGTGTTCAGATTACTATGGTTGGTTACAGACAAGACATTGCAGGGATATGTTGAAGATGAAGGGAGGGAGAGAGAGAGAAGGAGAGAAGAAGAGAAGGAAGAGGAGAAGGAGGAAGAAGAGAGGAAGAGGAATGAGGAGGAGGACAAGGAAGAAGAGAGAGAACTTCCTGCCTCCAAAGGAAGACACAGGATAAGAGCATCAGGGGACAAGAAGACTTGGAGGGAGAAGTCACTCCTAGCACTTGAGTGATCCATTTTCTGTTACTTTTGCGGTTACCTCCTTTTTATATGGGGTCGAATCTTTGTTCCCTCGGCTTATTTCTGTAGAGCAGCAGTGGCCAAAGCTACATCAGAATCCCATTGTTGCACACACGGATTGGACAAGTATGTCCTGATGTAATGGAGTAGGTGGCCTGTTCATATTTTTTCCTAAAGAAGTCTAAAGGAATCCTTTCCAGGATTAGTGCACAATTCGTTGACTAGAAGACAGGCCTTGCTATCCTGAAAACATAGGTATTTTTTAAATCAACAAGAGAAAGCAGAAAAAGATTTTTACTTTTCTTGTGTGGATACCATTCCTGTTTCTAAGGTGTCTTCATTAGGGTGTTCTTAAGGGCAGCTCTCAGGAATATGAAAGATCTGGCGAGGACATGTGCATCTCCTCCCGCTCAGCCAGCAAGGTGATTTTCAAATTAGTACTGGATGATCATGCATTGAGTTCGTCTTCGCTAATATCTTTTTCTATTTGATTTCAAGTCATTCTGAGGAGCGATGACAAGACTACCAGAATGAGAGTCAGGAGAAATCAGCTTGAGTTCGTTCAGTCAATTAATTTCCCTAAGACTAGTTTTCTCTCTCCCAAATGAGAGTCTAAGATTGGATAATTTTGAATGTCCCTTTTATAATATGATGATTCTGTGAAGAAAAGTTGAGCCTAAAATATCCAAAATGGAGAAGGAATTGGGTCAGGGAGTAGTGTGTCACTAACAAGCTGTGCCACTTAGAAGTCATGCTTACAGATATCAGTGGCAGCCAACTAGTGCGATAGTTCTTTCCCCTTGAATTTCCATTTCCTTTTTAAAGAAAATGTGATGTATGCTATGTAACTAAACAAACATATTATTTGAAGTGAGAAATAAAAGAAGAAAAGTAATTTTTTGAGTGAAAGCTTCAGAAGAACAGACAGAAATGAACATGGGACAAGAGGCAACTCACAGGTCAATAGTCTGCCACTCCAGGGCACTGTGCTGTGGAGCTGTAGGCAGTGGTGATGCAAGTTCGTCGCCTGGCCGGGAAGATTCCCGCTGCTCCCCTCGGCAGTGTGTTTCCTTTGATCTGCCTGTTCTGCTCCCTGCTCTATCTCTGGTGAATCCTCTTGCCGCCCCACGCCTCTGGCCTGTACCCCAGCTTGTATGCATAAATAAATAAATCTTTAAAAAAATAGTCTGCCACTCCATCATCATCCCACAGACAGAAATACTTGAGCCTGACATGGTGGGACTTAGGGGTTATTCTGCAGGAGAGAGACCCATGGACCCCTGCTACTTCACCTCTCTATAGGTCAAGTATGAGAGTGACTATGCAGGACTGGGAAGTTACAGAGAATCTGAGCTTAGGCATCAACGTTACCCTTACTGGTATCTCTGGACACTTGACAGTAAGCTGAGACCCTGAGCAACTCCAGTAGTTGGAGGGCAGCGAGTCACCAAGCCCGCCATGCTCATTGACAGGCCATGGAGAGCCAGAGCTGGGGCTGGAAATGATTCAGTGGTCTTTAAGGATCGTTGTATGTGGCTATGAACTTCACCCTGGAAGAGTGGCCTTTGCTGGATCAGACCAGAGGAAACTCTCTAGAGATGTGATGCTGGCTGGAGACCTGCAAGAACCTGCCCTCAGTGGATTATTGTACTCCGATTATAACCAGTATATCAAGTCTTCAGTGGATATTTTGGGGAATGAAATAACCAGTAAAGGGAAAATAGTGAGATTCATAAGAAATGATTTCTGGTCTGATTTTTTTGGAGAAAATGAGACATTTCATAATATTGGTGATTAGCACCAAACCTTGGATAGGCATTTGAGAAGTCATTAGATGGAGAATCTCTGTGAAATTAATGAAGATAATGAATGTGGAAAAGCCTTGAACCATATTACAATTTTTATTGTGCATGAGAGTTAGCCTACCGGAGTGAAGCCTTATGAATATACTAATGTACAAAAGCCTTCACAGATTGTTCTTTCCTCAAGAATCAGCCAAGGTCTCACTGAATGCAAACATTTTCAGTGTGAGGAATGTGGGCAAGTCTGCAGTTGTGTTGCATGCCCAAACACTCCTGTGGAAGCAGATACTGCAGAACAAGCCTATGAATGTCAGCATGCTGGTAAAGTAGCTAAGAGACACATGAAGAGTTTCACTAGTGAAAAATCATTTGAGTGTAAGAAATGTGGAAAGTTTCTTTTACTTCACTCTCATTCTTTCAGGGCCATTTGAGAGGTCACTGTGGGCAGAAAATACACATCTGCAAAGTATGTGGGGAAGCCTTTGTGTATCCCCCCTCCCTTAAATGACATATGAAAACTCACAAGAAACCTTTTGAATGTAAGGAATGTGGGAAGCTTTCATTTAGCACTCATACCTATGAGAACATGTCAGAATGCACACTGGACAGAAACCTCAGGAATGCAAGCAGAGCAACAAAGCCCTTAGGTATTCTGGAATCTTGCAAGAACATGTGAGAATATACAGTGGAGAGAAATCCTATGAATGGAAGGAATGTAGCAAAGCTTTCACTTACCTTTCCTACTTCCAAAATCATGTCAGAATACACGCTGGGCCAAGACCCTATGAAGGTAAGCACTGTGGAAAAGCCTTCAGGTGTGACTTCTCCCTTCAAGAACATGCAAGGATGCACACCAGAGAGAGACCCTATGAATGTCAGCACTGTTGGAAGTCTTTCAGGTGTCATACTTCTCTCATCAAAGCTACTGTGGTCTTTGGACCAGCCTCAGTGGGGTTTACCTTTATCTTTATAAGTATATAAAACCAGATAGAATGAGGATTTTGTATCCATTATCTTCTTATGGTTGCTTTCTGGATCTCTATGGATCTTTAGCCTAGATAGTGGAATTTTGTTGGATCAATAACGGGCATTGGATAAATCAATAATCAATAACTAGTTATTTCAATCCAACCATGTCACAGCAGCAGATCTCCATGTTTTACATAAACTCTGGAAATCATTTGTTTGCCCTTTTCCTTATTAATGTGCATTTTTTTCTTCTTGTGAATGTATCCCGTGATTGAAAATCTTCATATTATTTCTCTTATGTTGACATATATCTTGCTGTGGAGTGGAGTCTTAAAATGTTTTCAGAATGGTGTTTTATTACATATTCTTGAGCTTCATTGGTAACTCCTTGATGATTATAAATCTGTTAGAGTCACACAGTGTGGTTTTTGCTGTTTTTTCCTTCAGTTTAATGCTTGCCATGGGGGATAGAGAGACTTTGCCTCAATTGTGATATGAAGTGAACTCTACAAATAAACCAAATTTAGACTGTGTCTGGGATCCCGGAAAGGTAACTTTTCAATATGATAGATCAAATGAAACGATTAATGAAGGTAACTGAGGGATGGGACTGGTTAAGAGAAGCAATCAATAAAGGATGTTGAGGCATTCATAGATTAGTGTCAATACAAAATCATTATTGCTCTTAAGCTTGAGGGTGCAATGGGAAAAAATATATTCCTGGAGCCATGAAACAAAGCAAAGGAGGAAGCTGCCAATTTTACCAGAAATGTGGCACTGATGAATAGAGAAAGTAGGGAAAGAAATACCCTAGCCTCTACCTAGCACTTGTCAATCCCCCATGAATGCTTGCATAGGGATAGCCAAACCAGAATTCAGCTGTCAAGGAAGCTTTTGTGATAAAGTCCACAGATGCCCACTGGGACACATAGCAGGGTAGAAAAGGACAGAGAATGGACAACATGGGAGTACAGATGGAGAAGACCCAACTAAAAACCTTTGCCCTTTTCTGAATTCTAGCTTCCCTGTTCCATAATGACTTAATTATTGTAGGTTACCTAACTGCCGTAATACTAGTAATTGAGCTAAACTGTCAGTATGTTATTTTCCTTTATTCACAGGTTTAAAAATTTCAGCACCAACTAAATTATTTGAAGTGATTTTTTAAAAATCATGTTGGATTTTTCAAATGCAGTCTTGAGACACATGTCTATTTTAAAGACACCGGTTGTCTGGTGTAGTATGAGTGTACACCCACTGACCACTCCAAATTTAACTTCTTTTAATGCTCAAAACAAATAACAAGATCCCCGAGTTCTCTTGTTGGCAGGGCTGTGGTTTTTTAAAACACTTCCTTAGAACACCACAGTTATTTGAAGGATGTGTCATACAGTCTGATGCTGGTTTAAGAAAATATGAGATGAAGGATATTCAGTTGCCTTTTTGATTTGTTTACTCAATTTTAGAAATAAGTGACCAAGGGAGCTTTGATTCTGCAAGCTGAGAGTCTAAGTCCAAGTTCCAAGCTTTTGAACTTTAAGTCTCCTCTGTAATTCTGGAGTCAGTAGTTGTCTGGGCTAAAATGGATTCCCCAACCAAGGTTGGTTGGGGAATACTTCAACCCAATTGGTCCTTAGTCCCAATTTCAGGAACTTCTGAGTAAGTCAATCCTTGTCCTATCGCAGTTCAGGTGCATTCAACATGGATAGAGATGGAACCACAGCCTTGTGCAGGAACTGTGCCTGCTGCTGAAGAATCAAAGGTAAACAAGGTATGGGACCAACATAACACAAATGAGCAGATAAGCAAACCCTTTCAGTATCATGTGGTATGTGTGATTATAGAGGTAGATGTGGGGTATTTTGTTCACCTGAATCGTAGGAAATCTATTTTGTGGTGAATATTTTTAAGGCCTGTATTTCACATCCAGTGGGGAAGTGAAGATTGAAAAGGTGATCCCAGTGGGGAGAACATCATGATGGAAGGTACAGAAGCATGAATCGGTGTAGAGACAGGAAGACTCAGGGAGCATAGGTTCTCCATGGAGCTGCACAGATGGGTTTAAAGGGAGGGAGTTCTGGAGCGCTCGGTGGCTTTGGCAGGCGTTTAATAGTCTTTCATAGAATGGCAACCAGGTACAGGGCAGGCAATGGGGCTGGGGGCGGGGGGGGGGGAGGCTGGCAGGCCTCCCAGCCCCTGGCAAATCTTCACCTTCTCTGGGTTCTCTGGTGGCATCTCAGGGTCTCACTGCTGCCGCTTCTGCCACATGCTCTCACTGCTGCTTCCACCCTCTTCTTTCGTGCTCTCTGAGTCTGCCTTGTGCACGCGCATGCCATGCCACACCACACTATGCCACACCCTTCTTCAGGCACCTGCCATCAGGCATGCACATAGGCCTACAGAGGCCCATCACCAAGGGGGGGGGGGCGGAAAACCCTGAAAACTCTTCCGCCTACCCTACAGTTGGCATGTTGAGTGCTAAAAAGCATATTAAGCATGAATAGCAAAGAAGAGAGTGGTAAGAGATTAGGCTGGGAACAGTCAGCAGGACAGTTGACGTTGAGGATAGGAAATTTTCTCAAATGTTTGGACAGTATATAAGAAGTTATCAAATACAGCTAGAGCAAATTTCTTATAACCCAAAGAGATCAGAGCACTTTATATCTAAACCCTTATCTACTGATACACATGGTCATCTACACAACAAATACTTATCCAGGGGTGGACATGATTATCTTCAGTTTGCAGGTACTTGGGAGTAGCTATCACATAACTTGATTCACAACTATTCAGGTAGTTTATAAGATTCAGCTTGGAAATGGTTACCTCCCTCCAGTTGCTTCTCTATTCTCTTTCCAGATGGGAAGTCTCATTACCAGTGCTAGGTAATGAGGGCTTTCTTGTTGGACTTGAGCTGTAACTCTTTTGTCTCACAGTAAAATTTTCCCATTAGAAATAATTTTGAATCCCAAGCTGAGAGTTTACCTCGCTCTCCCCTCCAGTACAATTCAATTTTCATTTTGATAAAGGCTATTCTTATCAATATATGATATTAGGTCAATTGGAAAATATATATGGAAATAAAAACAAGTCTTAATCTCTACATCACAATTGAAAATGAATTCCAGATTAATTGTGGACCTCTATGTGAAAGATCAAACAATAAAACTTTTAGAAGATAAAATAGAAGAGCTTTATTACTTGGGGAAAGATTTTAAATGGAACACCAAAACCACCAGTCTGAAAGGAAAAATTAATAAATTTGACTTCATTGATTAACAAATTGAACTATTTTAAGAATCTCTTTTCATCAAAACATCTATAACAATGAATGGGCTAGCCAAAGAGACTCAGATCCAAAATATTATGAGGAAAAGATGGCATACCAATGGAAAAATAAACAAAATATTTGAGTAGAAACTTCACAAAGGTGTGTAATCAAATGGCCATTAAGCATATGAAATGACATTAAACTCTTTTGGAATTGGGAAAATGCAAATTAAGACCACTATAAGATGTAATCATATACCCACCAGGATTATCAAATTTCAAATGACTGGCAATGCCAAATGTTGGTGACAATGATGTGGAGCATCTGGAACTTTCATACATTACTGGAGTCAGTGGAAACCCACATAGCCACTTTAGAAAACTGCTTGGAAGTATCAAAAAAGCTTAACATATTCGTATCCTATGACCCAACAATTCCAATTCAATGTATGTACTTAACAGAGATGCATATGTATGTGTCCTAAAAGACTTGTACAGGTATGTTCATAACAGCTTTATAAGAACATATGGAACACAGAAAAAGCAGTACTAAGGGATAAATATATAGCAGTACAGGCTCACATCAAGAAACAAGAAAGAGCCCAAATAAACAAGCTCGTCTCTCATCTCAAGGAACTGGGAAAAGAAGAACAAAAAATTCAAAAGTCAGTAGGAGGCTTAAAAATTAGAGAACAAATAAATGAAGTAGAAATCAAATGAATGTCCAAAATATCTATGAAATCAAAAGCTGGTTCTTTGAAAGAATAAACAAAATTGACAGACCTCTAGCTCGACTCACTAGGGAAAAAGGAGAAAATGCAAATAAATAGGATCAGAAATGAAAAAGAAGTTACAAGAGACACTGCAGAAATTCAGAAGAAAAAAAGAGGTTACTGTGAACATTTATATACAAAAAATCCAGCAGCCTAGATGAGATGGACAGTATTAGAATCATATAATCATGCAAGATTGAATAGGGAAGATGTAGAAAACCTAAACAAACCAATCACAAGCAAGAAAATTGAAACAGTAATCAAAACTCTTCCCAGAACAAAACATGTGGCTTTCTATAGCTCCAGAATGTATGTCAAGAGATCTTCAAAGCCTCCTGGAGACATCCCATTTCCCAGATTTTCCTTTTAAGTTATCAGCCACTGCCTGGTTTGGTATCACTGCTTTAGATGACTGTGCAGTTAAACAGTTGTCCCTGATTGATTTTAACGAACTCCTTGGGGATAAGGCTTTCCTCATGGAGTAAGCGCAGAGTCTGGTCAAATGAAGACAAATCTTATGAATGGACCTTTCCCAGGGAGCTGCCAGACATGTCAAATACTGATAATTCTTTGGGGATGGATCTTTTGGGGCAACTCCAGACCTGTTCTACTCCCTCCATTTGCTGTTAGGCTGCTGATTTTCACAGCTGCTTTGGTTTTAAGGTTGGCAGTTTACAAAGATTACTCCAAAGTTGGGGAAATGGGGATGGGTCAAGTTAGAATGCAAAAAAACTCAATGTTCTTACTAAACTTCAACCATTTTTATTAAATAAATGGTTCTTGAATTGTTGCAAGCCTGAGTTTATCCAGAATTCTGTACTAATTGATTTTGACATATTTTTGGCCAGTATTCTCCAATGCTTTTATGTAGAAGATTTTTAAAGGTCTTTATTTCATTATTCCAGCAGTGTTTCTTTAGAAGTAGATTTTTAAATTATGTATATATCTATTTTTTACTTCACTGTTCATTTTTGTACAGTGTTTGATTTCTCCTCTCAGGTGTAATCTCCATAAAATTCTCATCACCAAGTCACCCATGAACTGTTACCATAGTCTCTGGTTGCTCTTTTAGAAGTAGATTTAAGAAGAAAGACAATGAGGTCAACTGAATCAAACTTGTTTTTGAGACACCCAAGAGAAGATGTCCAGCATACAGTGAAATATATGTATTACTTAATAGATGCAATTTTTAATATTTCCTCTTGGATATCACTTGAGGAGGGTTGAGCTAATATCCATTACATATTAACATTACTGATCATGCCAATCCTGTCATGTATGTACGTACAAATGTGTATGTGTATGTCCAATTTGAATGTATTAATGTATGTGTGGATACATATATACATTTCCAGTCTTCTCTCCCTCCATTTATGTATCTATGTATCTAATATATACCTTTCAGTTTATCATTTGTTCCTCTAAAATGTGTATCCTTGTTTTGAATTCATATTTTGTGTACAATCAAGAAAACATAGTTTGATATATATACATGTGGGTTGTGTTCCTCAGACATACATCTGAAGAATTCTCAAACTTGGAATTGTCCATGTAGCTTTAATCTGATGCTCAACCTGTAGCCCATACAAAAAAATATCAGAATCTGTTGGGGCAGGACCAAGGCATCGTAAGTTTTAAATTATCCCAAGTGATTCCAGTGTACAGCCAAGTTTGAGAATGAGTGGTGTATATAATTTTGTTTCTTACTTTTTAAATCCAACAATAATATTTTTAAGATTTTTTTCCGTGTCTGTACATGTGCATCTAGTCCAGATATCACCACTCACTTTTTTGTAAAGGGTCAGATATTAAATATTTTCAGTTCTGTTGTAACCTAATTCTGCTATTGTAATATGAAAACATCTGTAGATGAAACATAAACAAATGAACATGGCATATTCCAATAAAATTTTATTGATGTGGAAAAATATAAGAGGTGGACCACATTGGCACATAGACCATAGTACGCTGACCCCTGGTCTAGTCTTCGCCTCCAACTACTAGGTATCTCCATGAGATTACATTGACTACACTTTTCCCATTCTTTCTTCCAGTTGAAGGCTGTTTTGCACCTAAATCTTTAGTACCAAAGTACTATTGCAATGGATATGTATCTGTCTATCCATATCCTTATCCCCCTCATACAACAATTTATTTGGGAATTGTTGGGCCACATGACATAAATACAGTTACTTTGATTATATACTTCTAGGTCTCTCTGGATGGACTATGCCAATCTCACTCCCACCATCAGGACATAAATATTCTTAGATTGTCACATCCACACGAACACTTGGCATTAGCTATCTAAATTTTGTCAGTTTAATCACTTGACTTGCATTTCTGATTTTTGTTATTTGCATGATCATCTTGTTCATACTTGTCTCATAAAATTCTATGCATGCTCCATGAGGACAGGGACCTTGCTCTCTATTCTATTTCTAGCACATAGCACAAGCCTGGCACATAATAATGTCTCCGATATTTGTGGAACAAATAGATGGGTAGATAAGCACTTCTGTGTTAGCCATACCACAATACTCATTCCTTTATTGGTTGAGTTGGTAACCTGAGATTAGTAAAGGGACCCTGTTTAGAGGAGCTGAATTCCTGACCTCAAGAGAATTTATACTCTGGGAGGGAGGAGAAAAATACTCATTCATCCCATTTATTCACAAAACACTCTGAGCGCTTATATTGCACAGCAGATATTATCCCCAATAATGAGCAAGACAGATAAAGTCCTGCCCTCAGGGAGTCCACAGTGTGATGGATATGTCAGCAGGTTGAGCAAACAATTGTCATACAATGAGAGTAATGTGACTGGGTAAGTATCCCATACCCTGGAGGCTCATAGCAAGTGTCTCTTAACCTAATATAATAGAAGTGAGGAAAAGCAAGTATGGAAATTATATAAGATGACTCCTTAGAAATGACCAGAGAGATTCCCTGGCAATGTTATGTTGAAGGAATTCAGGAATTCATAGGAGGGAACAGTAATATTCTAGCAGCATTATACAAACAAGCTTGGATATGTCTTCAAGTTATTCTGCAAATAGTGGAGTGATTTAAAGGAATTTAATATAATTATCCTTAAATCTCCCCTTCCCCAATTATTCTATTTTTGCTGCTAGAGAGGAATTATTGGACTGGTTCCCGTTTACTTTATTAGTTGTAAAATAAACAGATAGCCAGGTTCTCAGAAATGCAAAGACTGCTTTACATCTTTGGCCAATGGCTGATATGATCAGTAATGAATAAAAAATCTCCAGTAAACCATAACTGATCTCATGCAATTTTTAAGGTTTAACTGCTTTAGGAGAAATTCTGGATTCCTGGGAAAAAAGTAGACTTGAATTTGTTTAATGAGCACCTCTACCCCGACCCCCTGCAAGCATGCCCTGAAGAGTTCCACTGAGTGTTATCAGAGATTTTAAAGCCCCATAAAAAAATAAAAAGATAAAGCTCCATGAAAATCTGCATTTTCCAAACAATTAATTAAGCTCTCCTTGTTTATTCTTCCTTCCATTTCAACATCATTTATTTTCCTCTCCCCTTCCCCATTTTCTCCTCTTTCTTCCTTTAATAATTTTAGCGAGCAACAATTGGTAGATCTTTTTTTTTTTTTTTTGCTTTAATTTCCATTTGGAAGAAAGCTCAGGGCATCTGGTCTATACTCCTCACAGTTACATACAAAACCGAGGTACAGAAGGATGGCCAGCCTCTCTACAGGATGGGCTCATTTTTAGTGGGGGATGGGGAACAGGGATCTTTGCAACTATCAAAGAACAGTTCTAGATGAGGAAGGGAGAGTTAAGAAAACAAAGACTGGAACAGAAGAGTGAAAGCAACGACAAAGACCACACAAATTCCGGTATTTCCCCGACTACTTCCCTTCTCTGACTTATCTTTGAGGACTGCTCCAGAACAGCGCTGAGCCCTCCTGCACTCTCAGTGCTGTGGTTGGCGGGGCTGAGCACAGAAAGCGCTGATGTCTTTCCTGGCATGAGGGTTACTTTTGTTACCACCCCCTTGCCCGCCGCATTCCTTTGCCTACCCTTCTCTGCCCTGCTCCGTGATCTCAGAGGGGGAACCCCATGTCCGGCATCACTTTACTGCAGACTGGTTGAGTCCAGTCAATGGAAGGCGTAAGCATGAGCTAGGGCAGAGGAGAGCATGTAGAGGGGATTTTCCTCCTCCCTCCCTTTTCTGACAGTGGCTGAGGATGTTCTAGGGTCACAGCTCCCACTCAACGGCCCCTGCTCCTCCATGAGCATCTCCTACAAGGCTCCATTTCTTTTATTCTTCTCAAGTCTACAGAAGGGAAGAGCTTACTGCTGTGCTAATCTGTGGGTACCTCACCACCCCTTATGTGTTCCCATAACCTAGTAGGTGTCCCCTTCATTAAAGGCTCTTCATTTGAATCATCGGAGTTGGATCTGTTTCCTGTTGGAATCTTGAAGGATATGTTTACTCCTCTAGGTCTAACTTACAGTGCCTTTGTGAAGAGTTCAGGCATAGAACAGTACTATGGAAATCTACAGGAAGGTGAATAAAACCCTGATCTTGCAGAAATGACTT
>PVIJ01000444.1:187850-291812 GCA_004024925.1 Scalopus aquaticus | reverse complement strand
GCGGTGAGAGGGTTCACCAGAGACAGAGCGGATAGCAGAACAGGCAGATCAGAAATACGCTGCTGAGGGGAGCAGCGGGCGAGGCAGGAGAGGTCTGCCGCGCCATGTGGGATTCTCCCCAGCCGGGCGTCGAACTCGCGTCGCCGCTGCCAACAGCTCCACAGCACAGCGCTTAGCCGCTGCGCCACCGGGGAGGCCCAGAAAATTGAACTAAAATTAAAAGCTTTATTTTAATTTTAAAATGCTCATTCATTCATTAAATAAATTATGCAAATGCCTAAAATGAATTTCCAAGCTTTGTGCTAGCATTGTGAATACAAAGATGCATAAGCTATATGTCTTGTCCCTAAGGTGATTATATTTTTGTAAGAATATAATTTTTACAAATTACAAAATTTTACAGAATTTTGTTTCTGTTTTATGGAAACAAAAATTAGTTAGCAATTACATAGACCGAGGCTCAACTGGATTTGACATTTTTTTGGACCAATCCTAAGACAATATGGGAACAATGAAGTACATTAACATACAATGACACTACCCTCATCATGGCCATTCAACACCTTACCTACCAGAGGTCATAGCCAGTGCAAAAGAAAACAGAAAAATGCAAAGAAGAAATAAAACTGTATCTACAGAGAACGGGATTGTTTACATAAGAAATCCCAAGGAGGCGCCAGGGTTTAAATCTTAGCACTATGAAGTTATCTGCAGCCACTACAGCACAAGCTTGATCCCCAGCAAGGGAGCTGTCCCTTGTGGTGCAGCAGACCTCTCCTGTTTCGCCCACTCTCCCCTCAGCATTGTATTTTAGTAGATCCACCTCTTTTGCTTTCCCACTTTCTCTGGTGAATCCTCTCAACTCCCCCTCACCCCAACATCTCTGGCCTACACCTCAGCTCTTTTTTTTTATTAAGTTTTCCTTTCTTTTTCAATTTTTATAAAGATTTATTTTATTTATGCATACAAGCTGGAGTGCAGGCCAGAGGGATGGGGTGGTGAGAAGTTTCACCAGAGACAGAATGGGGACCAGAGCAGGCAGATCTACTGAAATAAACTGCTGAGGGGAGCAGTGGGCAAGGCAGGAAAGGTCTGCTGCGCCATGTGGGGATCTCCCCGAAGCAAGCTCCACAGCGCTGAGCTCAACCCGTAGAGCCACCAGAGGCCCACACCCAGCTCTTAAAAAAAAAAAAAAATCCCAAAGAATCTACAAAATAGCTAAATAAGTGAATCTAGTAAAAATGAAATAAACGTGGTCAATACACAAAATCAAGTATATTTCTATACATTAGCAATGAACAACTGGTAATAAAAATTGAAATTAAAATATCACTTTACAACAGCCCTAAGGCCATTAAATACTTGTATAAATCTAACAAACGTTTAAAGTTTGTATGCTGAAAACTATAACACACAGATGACAAAATCAAAATGAAAGAGTTATCTGTTCATAGATTGGAAGTCCCAATGTCATTAAGAGATCAATTATTCTCAAATTGACTATATACTCAGCACAATCCTAATTTAGAGAAAGGAAGGGATGTAAAAGAATGTCTAAAATAAAGTAATAATCAAACTAATTCTGAAATGGAGGAAAAGTTGGAAGACTCACACGACTGTTGAACTTCAAAACTTAGAGCCATAGTAAGCAAAACAGTGTGGTACTGGCAAAAAACCAAAAATCAAAAACCAAAAAACAACAACAATGGAATTAGACTAGAGCAGAACTTGTCAAACTGGCCTGCAGTCTAATCTCATTTGCTGTCTGTTTTGGTAAATGAAGTTTAATGGAAATATAATCAGGTTCATTTGTTTACATATTGTGTATGACTATTATCTGCTGTAATGATAGAGTCAAGTAGCTGCAACAGAGTTGAATAGTTGCAACAGCGATTATAAGGTCTGCAAAGGCTAAAATCTTTCTTAGTCGTCCCTTTACAGGTAAAGTTGTTCAACTAATAAAATAAAACCCAGAAAGGACAACTCACTTATAATCAATTATTTGACAAACATGCTGAGGCAATTCAGTGGAAAAACAATAGAACTTAAAATTGGACGTGTGTGTGTGTGTGTGTGTGTGTGTGTATGTGTGCAAAAATATGAACTGTGACCCATACTTCATACTGCCTAAAAATTAACTCAAAATGGATCATACTGTACACCTTAAGACTGTAACATTTCTAGAAGAATACAGATGAAAACTTTTGTGAACTTGAGTTTGGTAAAAATTTCTTAAATAACATCCCAGAGGTGCAAACCAGAAACTAGAAGTTGGTAAACTGGATTTCATTAAGATTAAAAGCATTTACTTTTCAAAAGCTATGATTAAGAAAATGGAAGAGATGATACACACTGGAAAAAAACACTATCTAGTAAAAGATTGATTTCTTTTTTTATTGTTATTTATATCTTTTACATATTGTGTATTCCCTTTGGGTAACCCACCACTGATTCACCCATGACCCATCACCATAGTCCCTTGTGCTCTTTTCTACCCCATTTTGAGACTTTATCCTCCCCCTTCCTTGATGAGTGCCTCTCTCTTGTTTGGTTCCACTATATTCCTTTTATAAGTGAAACCATTAGATATTTTTCTCTTTCTTTCTGGCTTATTTTGCTGAGCATGATCCCTTCTAGCTCCATCCATGTTGCTGCAAATTGCATGTGTTTATCTTTTTTTAATGCTGAATAGTATTCCACTGTGTTTATGTACCACATCTTATTGATACAATCATCTATTTTGGGGCATAAAAGACTGATTTTTTAATGTATAAAGAGCTGACAACTCAATAATAAGAAAACAGACAATCCCACTTAAAAAAAAGTACAAAATATTTGAACAGACATTTCACAAAACAAGAGATACAGATGGTAAATAAACACTGAAAAGACAATTAGTCATTAGGGAAATAAAAATTAAAACCACACACCACTTAATACTGGTGAGGATGTTGTGCTACTAGAACTCTCAAACATTGTGGGTAGAATATAAAATGGTGCAGCTTGAAAAAAAGTGTGACAACTACTTATGACAGTAAACATATACTTACTCTATGCTCCACTTCATCTTCTAGGTTTTTCCCAAAATAAATTAAAACACCTCCATACAGACTTGTACATGAGTATTTATAGCAACTTTACTATAACCATCAAAAAACAATACCAACAAATTTCATCAACTTGTGTGAAGGGATAAGTAAAATATGGTGTATGCATGCTGTGTACAAGTATACTGTGACACACCGCATACAATGCAGTTCTGCATAATGGAATACTGTCCAGCAACATAGAGTCAAATCTCAAATGCATTATGCTAATAAAAAGATGACAAAACTTAAATCCCTATGCTATATCTTTCAATTGATGTGACATTCCGGAAAAAATTAAAACAGAGGGGAGAGTCATATGTTAGGGATTGATCATAAAGCGGTATGTGGGAACTTTTGGGGATATAGAAATGTTTTATATATTAATTGTGGTGGTAGTTAATAACTGGATTTTTTTTTCAGAATTCAAAATATCATACATTTAAAAAAGTACATTTTACTCTCTGTAATTTAAATACCAATAAAATGGACTTTAAAAAATAAACAAGGAGAATGAATGAATGAATGAATGAATGAAACAAGGAGAAAGATAAATATCAGATTATTTCATGGGTGCGGAATACAGAGAAACAAAGCAAAAGAGTAGATGAAAACAAGTACTTGAAATCTGATGAATGGAGGCTTCCAGAGGTTTTGGGTGAGTATGGGAGGGGAGCAAAGGCTAGAGCAGGCCCAGTGGAATATGGTGGAAGATTATTAATGTCTTAGCTTGGTAACATGCATTTGAAGCAGTGTGAAACTATACTCCTAAAATATATACGGTGTTGTCAACTAACGTTATTGCAGTAAAAAAAATCAATGTTATTGATTAAAAAATCAAAAGAAATATTTTGAATAAAAGTAAACATGTTGGTTAATTTGTACTAAAATAAACCCAAGGTTCATGCCAGAAAATTGATTTAGAAGAAATCTGGAAGCCCATATAAAACGTTCGAATGTTCAAAAATGTGAATCTATGAGTTAGAGTAATTTTGAAAGGTTGAAGCACAGTTAGTCATTATTTTACATGTATTTGCTTTTCTTCTGCCTAATGTGTTTTTTTTAAAGATTTATTTATTTATGCATACAAGCTGCGGTGCAGGTCAGAGGTGTGGGGTGGTAAGAGGATTCACCAGAGACAGAGTGGGGAGCAGAACAGGTAGATCGACTGAAGTACACTGCTGAGGAGAGCAGTGGGTGAGGCAGGAGAGGTCTGCTGTGCCATGTGGGAATCTCCCTGGCCAGGTATCGAACTTGTGCTGCAGTAGCTGGCCCTGTATAGCTTCATAGTGCTTTGCTCAACCCATTGTGCCACCAGGGAGGCCCTCTTCTGCTTAATTTGCTTCCTTCCTTCATTCAACATATTCCTAAATACCTGCTTTGTGTCAGGTATCAGGCAAGGCTCAAGGAGATAAATAAACTCTGATTTCTGTTTGCCAGGAGCTCCTGGGTTAGCACACATACACACACACATAACATAATACACACACACTACTATTATAAGATCTTAAAATAGGGATATGTGCATGCAGAGAAAAGAAGGTCTAACTTAATATGGTAACTGAACAACTAGTGTAAACTTGACCAAAAAAAGAGTATATTCAAGCTGAGTCTTGAAGTATAAATAAGTTTTGTCAAATAGAGGACAAATGTCTTGCATGGCAGAAAGAATAGCATATACAAAAATAGCAGCAGAAGAGACTACAGCATTTGGAGAAAATGACAACTCATCTGGTATAGCTAACAAACAAGGGGCAAGGTGCATTTGAATGCATAAATGAAATGACATGTTGTTAGAAAAGTGTACAAGGGCTTTTGATTGCCATGCTAAAGGATTTGTACTTTTCCCATAGTTAGTTGGGAATTACAAAAAAATTTTGACCCAGAGCCGTGACATTATCAGAAGTGTAATTGTAGGATTCTGAGGACCTGGCCTAAACTGGTGACAGGGAAAGAGCAGATGAAGGGACACTTTCAAAAGATATCTGAGAGATGAAACTGATATACTTTGGAATCATTTGAATGTGTGTGAGGAGGATAGTGCTGAGGGAGAAAAGCAAACTGAGTGTTTCTACCAGAGTTCTGGCTTAAATAGCTGGATGGTGAAGCGATTAACTGGGCTAATTTACTAGAGAAGAAGTGACAAACTCCAAGCAAAATATCTAAAGTGGATTTATTTTTCATATTGGTCTAAAAACATTACAAATTTAACTTAGAGGACGATGCCAATTAAAAAAAAATCCTGGATCCTATTCTGGGATGTATCTCTCTTTGCTCCTTCTCATTTGGACTGTGAAACACAATAGAATTTGAGACCTTGCAAACAATATCCAATTAATAGCTAAATTGTTCCACTATTGATAAAATGGTTATCTCAGGAATGAGATAAAACATAAATTGAAAGTTGTTTCCTTGTCTTGGTGCCTAAGAAGAGAAGGTCTAGCTGCCAGCTCTCTGTGAAAGGGTACCACATCTTCCTCTTTGTTAGTTCTCTTCATTGGACTTTGGGATTTCCACTGAACTCTCATAATGTGTTGGTACAAGTTTCTCTGAAATGCCTATGTCTTCAATACCTTGTACAATAATAACAACAGCTACTGCCTACCATGTATCAAGCTTTAGAAATAGTTTTGATCCTCAGTATCCTTATGAAGTATAAATAAGTTTTATCATTTTAAAAATGAAAGAGTTCCTTAAATTTAAGAATCTTGTTCTAGATATGCTAACTGGTTAGTGAAAAGATCCATTATTTAAACTCAGATCTACCTGACTTCAAAGACCTTGAAATTTTCATTATGGTACACCAATCAGATCTTTCTATCTTAATATGTATATAGAAAACCAAAATGTTAAATGGAAAATTTTAAGCATATTCAAAAGAAGAGAGGCTAGTATAATGAACTTTCACATACCCTTCGCCTAGCTTCTCCAGTTACTCACAATGTTTTTTTTTTTTAAGATTTATTTATATTTATTTGTGCACACAAGAATTGGGGTGTAGGCCAGAGGTGCGGAGGTGAGAGGATTCCCCAGAGATAGAGTGGGGAGCAGAGTGGGCAGATCTAATGAAATACTCTGCTGAGGGGAGCAGTGGGTGAGGCAAGAGAAGTCTGCTGCACCATGTAGGTTAGCTCCCTGGTTGAGGGGTCCGAACTCACCTGTGCAGTGACTGGTGATAGCTTGATAGTGCTGAGACTTTAACTCCTGTGCCACCAGGGAGGCTCCTGTTGTTTTGTTTTTACCCACCCATTTTTTCTCCACTCCCTCCCTCTACCTCTGAATTATTTTTTAGCAAATCCCAGCCATTGAATCATTTCATTGGTAAATATTTTTGTATGTAATTTTAAAAAGAGAAATACTCTTTAAAAAATTAGCCATAATACTATTATTATGCCAAAATAAATAGGCAATATATTTCTTAAAGTCATCAAATATACAGCCATGTTCATATTCCATTCATTGAATTACATGTTTTTAATAGTTGGTTGACTGAATTAGAATGATTGAAACTAATGTTTACTTGAGGTGCATTGTTAAATTATTTTTAATCCCACCTCATTTTGTTCTCTCTATCATCATATCCACATGCATCAGAGCTCAGAGTAACTCAGTGACAATTGCAAATGAACTACTGAATCAGTAGGGAAAGTTAAAGAGAGATAATATGGAGACAGAGCAGGCAAGAAGCAAGCAGGAAGCCCATGAACTTGACCTTACTAACAGTAGGTGTTTCCAGTGAAGTTAATTAAGAAAATACATGTATTTGAAGTTCATGTGTGTTGGTTGAAACCGTTGAATGAGTAGCTCTCAACTCTGCCTGCACATTGTAGTTGCCTGAGGTGCTGTAAAAAAATATTGGTGACTGGGTCTTACCTCATAGAACCTCAAGGTGTTTGGTTATTAACCCAACTCTGGTGGATAATAATTAAAAACATATATCCACATAGTAGCATTAGAACAATTATATATTATATAAATATACGTATGTAAAATAGATATTTGTTCTGTATAGAAGTAGTAAGGAGACTTAAAACAACTACAGAGTTGAATTACTAAGAATGACTACCAAAATGACATTTTTTGGATTTTTTTCAATTTTATATCTTCCTCTGCTCATGAAGACACTAGATAAATGGCTGTAGACTTTCTTGGCGTTGTGTTAAATAAAGGCCATAAAACAAGCTTTTATCATTTTGTGGTTTCTGTATCAACCAGAGGGATAATGACATACATTCATCTTCATGATCTATTACTCCCTCGCAGTTACAATACAAAACATTTTAGAGAGTTATTCTCTGTATGAATTATCTTTTGTCAAATACTTACTTCAGAATATGACCATAAGGGGTATTAGTCATGGCCTTGGAAAATACAAGGTCATAAATGTCCATCTGCTTGAAGAATGTTACAAGAAAGTGCAAGCTTCAAATAACTTCAGAAATCATTTATTATAAATTTACTCTAAAAGTCTCTGTTATTCTTCCAAATGACAAAAGTAAACAGTCCACGACAAACTAAAAAATTAAAATTTAAAACAAACTTAGAAACTTATTTTTCAAATGTTTAAAAGGACTTTATTTCCTAATTCTATTTCTTTTTAACATTAAAAATGATGTCATGATAAAGGCATAAAACAGTTTGTCCTAAATAATCCTTTAAAATCCATGGGAATGAATCATGAAATATTTAAAGCACATACCCTTCTGACTTGGAGCGTAAAATTCTTCCTTCTTTGATGTATCTGGTTCAAAGGTAACATTCTTTCTTTGGGAACCAGGGCCTTTATTATCATGATTCAAATAATTTCTCTGAACTGTTTGTATGTATTGTTATGCCTTCATTGCCAAGAGGCCTACAAAAGAGAAGCATAGACTCCTTACCCCAAAGATATTGTTTTATTCTGAGATTGACATGAGTTAAGAAACATGGTCTTCCAAACACAAGCACAGACCACATAGCTCACCTAAGAAACTCTGGGAGGAGATTGCTAGGAGACCATGGATATGGAGGACTGATGGAAAGTCTAGGACTGTTCTTGACCCAGACAAGTGCCCCTATCTTGTTCTTTTACCTAGGAAAGTTTTAGCCAGAAAGTTCCAGGCAGAATTTTTCCACTCTTGGTGCCATTTAATAAAGTCATGTGTGAATGGAAATATTGGGGGGAAATAAATAAATGTTCTAAAATTTACCCCTCATTCAACAAAGAACTTTCCCCTTGGGGGAATAGACAGGGGAGGACATGAACATTTATTAAATATTTGTTATAGTCCAGGCACTGTGTTAAACACTTTCATACTTATTATCTCCTTTAGTCATTACAGATGCCATATAAACTTTTATTTTACAGATTGAAAATAAAAGCTTCAGAGAAGCTAAATAACTTTCTCAAAGTCATATAACAAGAGAGTGGTGAAGTTAAGATTTGAAGTCCATATTAATTTTCATACACTGAACTTCCTTCTTCCTAAAAAGTATGGGAGCTAAACCACATAAAACCAAATGAATTACAGAATTAGGAAGAGTCAGTCTGATGGGGGTCAGGAAGAGTAGGCCCATATAGAGCAATGGCTGAGCAAATGGACTGGTGTGTCAGATAGACCTGAATCCTGGTCTTCACTCAGCAGCTCACTGAGTTTGGGCAAGTTACATACTTCATAGGGGCTAGTCTAAGTATTTAATGATAGCATGCTAGAAAAATCCTTGACAGTGCTGCACAGTAGGAACTCAATAAATGCTGACTCCACTTGGTTTCTTTTTCAGGAAAGGTGTTCTAATACCTTTATGGCAGTAAAGGTTGGGGTTCAAAGAGTCTGTGTGAATTTCTCAAGGACATAGGGTTAATCAGTAACAGAACTAGAATTGAACTCAGCTGTTTTCATTGTCTTTCTAAGACATAGTTCATTCATAAGAGGATATCAAGAGAGTTTTGAAATAGTCTTTCTTAGTAGTGATTATGTTTTGCAAAGCCGATGGATAGAATATTTGAAACCAATGCAACTCTTGAAAAATCCAAAATATGGATACTAGTGTCTTAAAAGGCATAGCTTCCTCTTTTTCATGACTATCATAACCCCAATTTGGTCCAGGTGTCCAACTCTCCAACTCCAGGAGTGGGCTTTGTTTTGTCTAAAGCAGTGCACCTCCCTATTAGGGGAGAAGGGTGAGAGGTGGGGAAAAAGAGAGAAGAGTACCCAATGGTCTATGGTGGGGAGTTGTGGGTATTTTGAGGGTGGACATTTTGTGGTAACATGTATCTGAAGAGGTGTGACTACATTCCCCTAAATCATATACAGGCTTCCAACTTTAGAATACATGAAAAATTTGCTAAAACTCTTATTGTTGGACCCCACTATTAGCATTTTTGATTCAGTAGAGAGAGAGTGAGGCTTGATAATTTGCTTTTCTAACAGTTTTGCAGGTTCCCAGCAGCTTAGGCTGCTGATCTGAGGATTGTTCTTTGAGAGTCACTAAATAGGAAAATCAGTGTCATTCCCCTGTTCTGGGGACTGGCAAGTGGAGCAAGTTGATTTGTAACCAGGCCAAGTCCAAAGTCCAGTAAATGTGGTGCCCCCTGGAGGGGTTTTCTGATGAGAATGAATAGCCCCAGGGAAAATGCTAAGTTTGCAGTTTGGGGTAGAGATTCTGATGAGAAATAAAAGGGACTGAAGGAGAAGGGGAAGGCAGTCACCATGCTGAAGGAATAGAGGAAGCAGTTGCCATGATAAAGGAAAAGAAGAAGCAGTTGCCATGATGGAGGAATAGAGGAATCAGTCTCCATTATGTAGGAATAGAGGAATCAGCGGCAGAAAATGTAGCTTTGAAGACTGAGAGTTTGGAAATCAGATGCCAGAAGTTTTTGAGCTGCCAGGATATAAAATTTCATATTTAGCATTTTTGGAATCTTCAGTGACTTTGGGGCCAGCGACTTTGGAGGCTTTGGAAGTAGTCGAGCAATGGAAACTGCTCTGAGTTTTGTTTTTACTGCAACCGAAAGAAGAAGACAGAGGCCTGAAGTGGGCGCCTTCCTAAAATGCATAAGTGCTGTCTGTAATTGCTGTTTGCAGTGTTGTTGGCCTGGTGCTGTGCTGGGGCACAATGGCAGTTTCAGGAGCATCTCCAGTTGTGTTCTGTGTCGTCCTCATGAGTTGGAACCTGGCCTACACTTTGGCTGTTGCGCATCTGCAGAAGCAGGAAGACACCATTTTGGAAATGTGGCCTATTGTTTGGAAGAGGAGCTCCACATCAACAGTGGTGGGAAGAGTCCACCTTTGTTACTTTTCTGGGACTTAAAAGGACTGGACATTGCTTTAAGTAACGTAAACGGCCATATGTTGACTTTAGTAATTCTTTGCTTTTTCCCTGTTTGTTAAATAAATCCCATTGTTATTGTTTCCTAAGCCTGAGTAGTCTTGCAATTGTGCACACAGGTGCTGAACCAAGATAGTGACCGTTAAGCAATTTGGGCACTGCCTTTGGACAATTTTAAAGCCCCATTTGCCCGGTATCAGATTCAGTCATACTAAGGCACAGATTCAATACCAGCACCTAATTTATGGTAAAAGAACTGTGATAATAAAATGGAAAAAAAAAAAAACCAGTCTCTAATAAATGGTGCTGGATAAATTGGAAAGTCACACATAAATGTATGGAATTGGATTACTTACTAACACCATACACAAAAATAAAATCCAAATGGGTTAAAGATTAAAGATTTAGATTTAAGACCTACAACAGGCCTCCCTGGTGGCACTACGATTAGGTGCTATGCTGTGGAGCTGTAGGCAGCAGTGATGCAAGTTTGAAGCCCAGCCAGAAAGATTCCCACATGGCGCTGCAGACCTCTCCTGCCTCGCTCGCTCAGCAGTGTGTTTACGTAGATCTGCCTGTTCTGCTCCCCACTCTGTCTCTGGTGAACCCTCTCACCATCCCACACCTCTGGTCTGTACACTAACTTGCATATATAAATAAATAAATCTTAAAAAAAAAGATTTAAGACCTACAACAATAAAATGCATAGAAGAAAACTTTGGTGATACATTCCATGATATCAACAATAAAGATATTTTTGGTGACTCAAGGGAATTAAAAACAAAAATAAACATTTGGTATTGTCTTAAAGTTAAAAAGCTTCTATGAGTGAAAGAAAATGCAAGACAATTAAATAGATGCCCTACTGATTGGGCAAAATACTTACACATTATGTAACTGATAAAGGATTAATAGCCAAGATATAAAAGAAACTCATACAAAACAAAAACCCAAACAATCAACAACAAAACCCCCAAAACTCAATTAATAAATGGATAGCAGATATGAACAGACAATTCACTACAGAGAATATCCAGAAGCCCAAAAGACATATGTAAAAATGTTCATTGTCACTCCTAATAAGAGAAATTCATATTAAAACTACAATGAGATGCTACCTCACACCTTGAGAATGGCACAGATCAAAAAGACCCCCCAATAACAAGTGGTTGGAGAGGATGAGTAGGAAAAAAAAGACTATTGTACTGTTGGTGGGAATGTGAACTCATGAAACTATCATGGAAAGCAATCTGGATTTACTTTAAAAAATTGAAAATAGTAATACTACATGACCCAGCAATCTCACTCTTAGTCATGTATCCATAGAATATGAAACCATCAACAAAAATCCCATATGTTCTACAGTATTCACAGTAGTTCAGTGTCCTAAATCTCCTTCCATGGACGAATGGACCAAAAAGATGTGGTACATACATTTCAGGTCATATTACATAGCCACAAGAAAGAATGAAATTCAGTCATGAATTTCATGACTGAATGGAGGGAATTTGAAAAAATTATGTGCAGCCAAACAAGTTAGGAAAAAAAGACCCCAAATACTGGACATTCATGTAACAGATGATTTGACCATGTGTAACACTTTCAAAAACTACTGGACATCAACAAACATCCTGAGGGCTCTGAGGTTGACAGGGAGGTGGGAGAGAAAGGGGTACAGGGACACAGGGAATTATGGTAGGGGCTAAGATTGTGGGAAAAAATAAAGGCACAGATTCATATTCCTTGGTTGGTGGATTTACTGTCTCCTATTGTAGATGGATAATAAACTATTATTGGTTGCAGCCATTAACCACCATGAAGAGAGAGCTTGTCTCAGTAGAAAGCCAGTGCTATGCATAGTAGACCAGAGAAGGGGTTGGAGTTCAAATCTTTAATGACATCATTAAGCCACTGAATCAATCAAATCAGAGGCTTGATTTTCCTCTCAACTTCCTGATGTGTGAGGTTGGGTGAAGCTCCCTGCTTCTGTTACTTTGGCCAGGATTAACTATTTCACAGCAGATAAATTCTCAAGACTAGATGTAATGAAAATAAATTTATTTGAAATAAGTAACATTTTAATTTAATGACAATTTCTCCTCTTGCAAGCAACTGACAATTTTATCTTTCATTAATGAAATAAGTATATAAATACAAATCTATTTCTGTGCTTTAAATCACAGAGAGTGCTCAGTGAAAGCACAATCTTATTCTTTTTTTTTTTTAAAGATTTATTTATTTATGCATACAAGCTGGGGTGTAGGCCAGAGGTATGGGATGGTGAGAGGATTTACCAGAGACAGCATGGGGAGCAGAACAGGCAGATCTACTGAAGTACACTGTGGAGGGGAGCAGCAGGCGAGGCAAGAGAGGTCTGCTGCGCCGTGTGGGAATCTCCCTGGCCGGGTATCGAACTCATGCTGCAGAGGCTCTGGGTAGCTTCATAGTGCTGCGCCCAACCCATTGCGCCACCAGGGAGGTCTGCAACCTTATTCTTAATGCTATCATGAAATAATGTGGGCAGGAAAAACAATTCTCTTTCAAAAGATTTGCTGTGATTAGTTCGTAGTTGTTAGTGAGAAACATACTCCAATAAATTATTAAATTAGGGCGCACTTGAATTACTAGACAAGATGGAATTCTTCTAAGGAGGTTGAGTCACATGATCTGAACAATTACAGTTAGAACCTCCATTCTGTTTTCAAAAGTTCAGGTGGGAGTAGGAGTTAACTTTATTAATTCATCTCTTTTATGTTTTATATTGTTACTGTAATAACTGTAACTGTGATAAGCATATTAAAAATAAAGAAAACTCAAATAACATTGGCTCTTCCTTCTAGCATCTCAGAACTGGAATACGTATATATTTATCCTTGGAGAAAAATGTCATTCATTGTTTATGACTATTAGCAAACATTTTCGTCCTTGATTCTGATACATGTCCATGTAAAGTTTTATTTGTATGTGAAACGTCATTTTACTGTGGCATGATCATTTGGTTCTCTTCAGAAAATGTGGGTTACTCGATAACAGAGCCTATCTTAATCTTTAAATTATTTTGAAGGGGAACAATAACAGTTTTTTTAGATTTTCATTGTTTCCTTTAACCCAAAGATGATGATGAATAGTAATTATAGCATTTGTTGAGACTTACTCTGCGTCAGAAATTGTGCTAAATGCTTTGTAGGATTATCTCATTTCATTCAATAATTAATTCACTCAACAAACACTTGCAGAACACCTCACATTTACTCCATACACCATTTTCAGCTAGGATGTTCATCAGAGTAGAAAAGAGCACCAACCTGACTTTGGATCGCACAGCAAGAACTCTATTGCCAAGGTAGGAGACAGAGAAGATAGAAATTATGTTCTCTTTTTTTTGATTCCCTGAGTTTCTGCTTTCAGTATAACATAATATTTTCTCAAAGTTTGTTTATATTTTCATAAGAGAATGGCAATAGATGTTGCTCCAAATGTTTCCATGATTAAAATTTTTGAGGCAAAACATGGGAATTCAACCATTAAACAGAATTATTTACTACAGTGGTCCTCAGGGCCTTGATAGCTCTCCCTGGAGTCACATTTTGCACTATCTCCCAAACTCCCAATAATTGCCCTCTCCCATCTCAACCCGTACTGCTCCAGACAGGTATCCCGTTAGGGTTCCATTCCAGGAATGGCTGATCTAAAGCATCTTGGCTTTTTATGGTTACCTCATTCCTCCTTCCACATCTGAGTTCTTAGATCTCTAAAATCTCCATGTTTTATTTTCTATAATTGCAAATCCCCAATGCTCTGCTAATCTTCTGTGCCTTCAATATATCTAGCTTTCAGAACTCACAGATAATTCTGATCAAATTTGAGATCTCTGTAATAGACATTTAGCTTCTCAAATCCCTTTGTTACTGGATAATATAGTGACCTCAAACCACAATGACTGGGGGAGCAGGGAAGAAGAGGACTAGGGAGGGAGGTTATAAACAGAAATGGAAATCTCAGTAAATAAATGAAACTTGGCATAATCCTTCTGAAAAACTGCCAACTCCTGACTCAAACCAAAATGTATTAAAATTAAATCACGGATCATTTTTACCCTGGAAGCAAAATGAGAGGGAAACTTGGAAACTGCTTGCTTAAACTGGTCACGTTTCAAAGTCAAATCCAATAATTCTTGGAGGAGGTGTGGAGAGGGAGGGAGTGGTCTTTGGAACTTGGAGCATGTAGTCTGGTCATTTATGTTAGCCAAAAAACTTAACCATTTCCAAACCTGGATCTCTTTTGTGTGAAGTATGTAGGTACATATCGTTGTGAGTTGCTGTACTGAAGTCTAGTTGGAACACAGGGTAAGTAACAAAAAAAGGGGAGAGGGGACCTTTTTACTGTGTGTATTTTCTCCCTCTTTAAGTAAGTAACTTCATCAGATCTCATCATCTGCTGGAAATAAGAAAAGAGTAATATCATTAGCATCAAGTGGGAGTTGAGGGGAGTTATGGAGTTTTGTTTAGCTTTCTTTCTGAAGAGAAAGTTTTGTGTGAGCTAGGATTCTGGTAGCAAACTGAATCCCCTACTTAAAATAGATCAACTAAAGAGGTTTTAGTAAAGGGGCTATTTACAGAGATGAAGGCATAATTAAGGGATTCAGCAAGATGTTGAGGTACTCAGGGACTAGCAACAGGGGAAGCTATTACCATTAGTAAGCCTCAGGGGGGAAGGAGGGTAAAGGAGTTACCAAGCTGGAAGGGGGACCACCCCATAGAAGCTAGCCTTGTGAACATCGACACCAAAGCAAGAAGGAAGCAGGAAAGAAATACCTACTTTCTCTCTTTTTCTAAGGGAGCCCCCATTTTCAGGTCTGGAAAAAATTCTGCCAAATTAGATTTGAGGCCAAATAAGCCTTTCTTTCATCATGTTACCAGAGGTTCATCTGCATTTTCAGAGAACCTGTTCTGTCTACGAGTCATTTAAAGGAAGATCTTCCTGGGAGATTTTTATTTCACAATACCATTGGATGCCTATCAAAGTTCACTTTTCCCTTGCTTCTAAGGCTAGTTTAATCTGTATCAGTATTAATCACCATCTTATTTTATGAATGACTTGTTGAATTATGTAATCCTAGAAACTATCATCAACTATTTTTAAGCTGTAAAGTCTGAAAACCCAGTTAGTTTTCATTCTTTAGCCTCACCCTCCCCCCCATTCCCACCCTTTGCCTCCACCATGGCTGGCACAGTCTTTTCCCACAAATGATCTCTCCACCATGTCAGTGACATTGTATCAGACTTAAACCAGCAAGACTGACATGAAATCATCAAGTCCAGAAATATGTCTCACTTACCACCTTTGGGCCCTGTTCCCAGAGGCCTTGGGCTTACAGTAGGAACCTAATAAATGATTGTTGATTCCATATGAAAATGTATTTGAGCAGTGATTTGTAATGATATAGACAAACACAGATGTTTTAAAATTGGGGGCGTAGTCATCAGGGAAATGCAAGCTAAAAGGGTGAATTGTGGCATATTTATGCAATAGATTACCATTTAGTAATGAAAATGAATAAACTATAATTACAAGAAAAAGGGATAGACTCCACAAGCATAATATGGAGAGAAAAAAGTCGCAGTCAAAAGTATAAATTGTGCATGATTCCACTAATATGAAATTCAATATTCAAGGATACATTAAAGCAGTGGGATTGAAAATTGAGGTTATCTTTGGGAGAGAAGCAGGGAGACTTCAAGATATTTTGTTGTCAGTGTTTTTTTTTTTCTTGTCATAGGTCAGTGGGTCGGTCACCTGAGACTGTCCACTGAAGTGTCATATTTTTGTTTTTTCTATTTTTTATTTGTATGTTATATTTTGATTAAAAAACATCCAATTGCAGAGCTGGCAATACCAGTCTAAGTCATCAGAACCTGCATCTCCCAGAATCTTTTAACGTATCTTATTTTCCTCAAGAATCTCCCCCAACCTTGTTAGTTCTCATAGTGTCTACCTGCTATGATCTCCAGAGTGTGAGACCTCCCCTAGATACTATCCTAGGCTCAGCTATTGACAGTCCTTCCTTCTGCTCTCCCAGCCTTCTTTCCTAAAGTCCTGTTCTTTCTTAGGAACATGATCAAATCATCCTTGCTGGTTTTAAAATAACCACTGTGACTTCTTTTCCTGGTGCAATTTAACTTAAAAAATTCTGAGGGGTGGCTTTAGGGATTAGTACCATGATTCAGCCCATAGAAATACAGGTGTTTTTTCTTTTCCTAGGGGTAATGCCCTTTAAATACACCAGGTAGCGGGGTCTGGGCAGGTACTGCATGCCTGCACTGAGGTCTTGTGTCCGGTAAGCAGACACCTAGAGAAAGGTATTCTTTGGTTCTGCTGGCATAACGGGTATCAAGAAAGGGCAATTTGATTGTGTACTGGGTCAATTCAAGATCATAGTGAAGGAATAGGAGTTGAATTCACTCACTGAAACTTTTCTTTTTTGGCATATATAATAGGGTGTGGTGATGACTAAGTAGATGAGAACAAAGTTGAAAAATGCAAGTATTATTCATACATTGGACTCTCTTAATCCAGGAGTTACAGACCAGAGTGAGCTCGTTCGCAAAACTCTTTGGGGTATGCCTCTTTCTGCCATTCCTTGAGGTCCCATATTCATCTACCCTGGAATTGCATCATGAGTACCCATTGTCGAGGAAATCAAGGAAGCTTTTGGGCTGGTGGCGCCCTCTGCTCTCTGAGTGAGGAGTTAGCACATGGCAAACAATTTTGGAAATATTCAAGGTGATACAAATTGAAGTGTTATACTGAGTCAACAGAGATATTTTGCATTTGATAGAGGCATTGATTGGTCAGAAGGGGGAGAAGTCATATTTCCACTTGTCATGTGAACTCGGGGATAGATGTGCAAACCTTTTGAAAAAGATTCATACACCAGACCCAGGAGGAACACTGTTATCTTTCATCTCTCCTTTTACCTGAGTTTCTGAAGTTCCTTTCAGACTGAACACTTCACTATTGCAGGGGGCCCCAAAATGACAAAGTACATTTCGACTTCCTCTGGGGAGGGGTGACTGTTATAGTTATCTACATATTTTCTGTTCTCTGGATCATTTTTGGGAGAGAAAATCTTCTTATAAGTTTGTTAGTGAGGAATTTTGCTTGTCAGCAATGACAAGTGCTTCTGTGTGGAATTCATGTGAGCACTTTAAAGTGTTTTGAATGCTTTGACTAAAATTAAAAGAATGTTTAATTGAGCTTCACTTGGGCAGAATTAACAACGAGTGATATATAGTCATCTATCTCTTCAGCTTCAAAAGTAATGTGCACTTTTGGGGGGGTAAAATCACACTTGTTTATAGTAGAACATTTGGAAAATTAAAAACATATATGGAAAAGGAAATCAAATTTACCTGTGATAATCTATCTCCATACTTGTATGTTGCTGATATATCCTCTGGGCACAGACATTTGCAAAATTATGACCATGTATATATGCAGTTTGTATCTATCTTACCCCATGTCATAAAATATTTTTCAAAAACATGATTTACAAAAACTTATAACAAGACTCTGCTAACAATAATTCTTCCAGAAAACATGGCTTAATGAAACATCTTAGAAGATATATGTGGATATTTTTCATTTTCAATCACTTGAAGCTAGCAGTCACTAGGTTTTCTACTCCTATCTATATGACTTTCCTGTAAAAATGAACAAGATTGGCTCTAATATTAAAGGACAAGAGAAAGAAGACTTTTTTCTTAAAACATTTGTCATAAAAATTGAAATTTTAATTTTAAAATATGAATTATTTTTAAAGATAGAAAATGTTTCTTCCTAGGATATTATTCTTAGAAAAACCTGTCAGAAACCTTGAAGGATAAAGTTCTTTTTGCAAAATGCTGTTGGTCTGGTTCTTTCACTTGGTCCATGATTCTGGAAGTCTTCTGTATTGGTTTATACAGGTATGAAAAATGCATTTAGCATATCCTAGGTGATGCAGTTGGGAATCTTACAAGTCTCTGGGCATGGTTGCAATTGGGCCTCACAGATGCTGGATGGACACTTTGGGTACAGGAGCGATTCAGGACAGTTGAAGGAAATGGGTTACTTCATTGATCACTTGACAGCAGCTTATTGATCCCCATCTTAATTGCAGTGACTCATTCTACTCTTTTTTTTACTTCTACTGCTCCTTTATCACCAATTACTTCATCCTTTCCTTAGCATGTTTCTTCTCTACCTAATGACTATAGTTTACTCGTAACTTATCTTGCTTAGAGTATCTCAGGGCTTGTTTCTATTGCTTGACTTTTTAGCTTCTGTTCCCATTACTGATTGATTTTCTCTTCCTGATTCCAGTGCAAGTCCTTGAAAGAGAATAGGTTTAGGTAGTCACCACCATTCCTGTTTGGACAAGTCACCTTTCAGGCCTGACTGCCCCCCAGTTACATGGTTCTATGAAGGGGGTTATATGACCCAGATCACGGCTCAGGTTGCTGCCTTACTGGGGTCACTGATGGGAGTAGTTCTCTTTGAAGGGGAATCTGGCATAGTAAAACAGAATGACCTCTTCAGCATATTCTTTTTATTTTTGATTTTTTTAAAAAAATGCATTACAGCATACTTACGGTTATATATTTTTCATGTATATTTGAGAACAAAATTCTCCTAATTTTTTCATTTAAAATAGTCATGTGACACAGAAACAAAGTAGAGTGGCAGTTGGAAAGGACTAGGAGATGGGAGAAATGGAGAAATGTTGGTCAAAGCATACAAACTTCCAGCTATAGGATGAATCAGTTTCTGAAAACTGTTGTATACAGTCTGGTGGTTATGGTTAATAGTACAGTACTATATTGTAAACTTAAAAGTTGCTAAGAGAGCAAATCTTACATGTTCACACACACAATATGTGAAGTGACATGTGTTAACTAATTTTCAATCTATATCAAATCATCACATTGTAAACCTTTACTTATATAATATAGCATGTCAATTATATCTCAGTGAAGTTGGAAAAAATTGCCATGTGATCTGTTTTTCAGCTGATTTTGATAGAAACATATTTGAGCTAAATTTTTCTTAAAGTTCCTGAAATTTAATGCAATAGGAAAAAATGTTCATGCTTGATCATGTTTAACTGGAATTTTAATAAACTTAGTTGCTCAAAGGTAGAGACATTTTAAACGTTAATATAGAATTATGCTTATGGCTATCAGAGACTAGCAAAGATGGGTAGGAAAGGTCTGGAATATACTGACTTTCACAAAGCAGGTGAAACACAGTTCTCTTTTGAAACAGAGTGTTCTGAGGAATTTTTCTGATACTTTGCTACTAAAATGTATACCGTTATGTGTAGAAGTTTATTATTGGAAGTTCTTTTTCAAAATTATCTTTATTGAGGAGCTCTCTGGTGGCTCAATGGGTTAAGTCACAGCACTTATGAAGCTATCCGCAGCCACTGCAGCACGAGTTCAATACCCGGCCAGGGAGCTTCCCACATGGCGCAGCAGACCTCTCCTGTCGCGCCTCGCTGCTCCCCTCAGCAGTGTATTTCAGTCAATCTGCCTGTTCTGCTTCCTACTCTGTCTCTGATGAATCCTCTCACCACATACACCTCTGGCCTACACCCCAGCTTGAATGCATATAAATAAACAAATCTTAAAAAAAAAAGAAAAAAATTATCTTTATTGAGGTGATGTTGATGTTCATCTACAACATTTACTTGTTTTAGGGGTATAGGCTCCTACCTCTACAAATATATGTTATACACCATGCCCAATACCAGGGCGTTAATAACCTTCCACCATGTGGAAATCACATTTTACATACACAAATTGTGATAGAAAGAGACTACTCTTTGTAAACATAAATTTGTTTTTTGGTTTTACTAAGACTTAGAGGAAGGACTTAAAATAGCCTTCTATATCATCTTACCATTGCAAAATGGGAAGTGAATTCAGGCGATAAACTGTTTCCTATCTTTTTGCAGAAAGGAAACAAATATTTAAATATGTGTAAGCAACCTTTAATCTCTTTCCACTCAGTCTATCCTATACATAATTCTGATTTATCATTAGTAAAATGTTATGATGTCATCCCCTGTTTTTCAACCCAGGGTGTATATATTATAATCTCGTGGGGAGTTATTAAAATAAAATCTTTGTCCAGCCCCCCCACCCCCACCTAATTTTCTGATTTATGTGGTATGGGAGTGGTTTGGACATTGAAATTTTTAAAAGGCATCCTAAGAGGTTCTAATGAGCAGACAAGAAGACACTAGGCAAAAGGATAGAATCTGAAGATGTGTGCTTACATTCAAGACATGCTATTACTTATCTCTAACTTAGTTTGCTAAGCTCTGACCAGCTCAAATGGTTGCCCTCTGAATATTGTGCTTCCCCTCTTCTGTTCTTTCCAGGCATTCCATGAGATTCCTCTGCATACATTTTCTCTGATTCAAATGCCTCCCCATTTTTCAAGAACCGGTTCAATTTTTAACTCTGTGGTGAAGGCTTCCCTGACTACCTCTAACTAGAAGGCTTGCTCCCTCCTCTGAACTCACACAGCAGCCATCAGTACTCTGGTCTGACTTGTCAAGATAAGATTTCCCTCAAAGAAATCAGACACTGGCTACATTGTTTTAAGATTCTTATCCTTTAAAAAAATCATGTGTTGTCCACATGATTAAAAGTTTCTGTTGGTCCCTCATTGCCTATAGAATAAAATATAAAGTGGAAGTGTCCAATATCAGAATTACTAAAATTCAAATAAATATTGACTTCCTTTACTATGCTATATTTTAGATGTTCTATATAGAGGCTAGTGGCTATCATGTTGGACAACACAAATTTAGAACATTTCCATCTGCAGAAAGCTCTGTTGGGCAGTGCTGGTCTAAATATCTTACCTGGGCTCATGAGGTCTTTTACAATCTCAATCAACCTTTTACAGTCTCTTACAACCTTTTCTTCTAGCCTAGTTTTAACTGCTCCTCACCTTTCAGCCCCACCTACTTTCTCAATGTCCCGCAATTACCAGAGCCTTTTCATAACACTGGGCCTTTGGACATGCTATTCCAAATTCCCGAAATGCCCTTTTACTTTCTTCTCCGGCAAACCTATATTTACCTTTTAAGATCCAATTTAAATATCACTTCCTCATGAAGTTATCTGACTTTCCTAAACATGATTTCTTTCTCTGTGTTATCTTTGCTCATTGTAGCTAACTAGCTCTATTATTGTTTTTACAAGATTTTATTTTGAAAGGAGGGACCTTGTTTGATTGTTTTATAGATGTGCCCTAATGATGACCTAAAATTGTTCACTTTATGCCCTTTGATGTCAAGTGATATATTTTCTTATTAATGTTCTTGTGATTTATGTGTTCATCAGGTTTGAAAATATCACTTGGTGATTGTGGAGAAGTCCTTCCTCTTACCATTGTAAATCTAGAATGACTTCCTGTCTTTCAGGTTGAAGTTCTCTTTTTCCTCTAATTAACCCTAATTGGACTTGAGAGGGTAGTTGACAAAGTCAAAAAATCGAGGGATTATATGCAGGAAATGGTTCAGCTATGTTCAGGTTCCAGTTATTACACAAAGTATTTCGTGTGTGGTGGTAGAAGAGTTGGAAAGGAAGATGGAGAAAATGATAGCTGCCCTTGGAAAGAAAATTGAGAAATTTTCTTTTGACTTTTTCCAGGCTAAGGTCAAAAACAATATAGTAAGGTGGGACGAGTTTTTTTTAAAGATTTTTTATTTATACATACAAGTTGGGGTACAGGCCAGAGGCGTGGGGCGGTGAGACAGTTCACCAGAGACAGAGCGGGTAATAGAACAGGCAGATCAGAAATACACTGCTGAGGGGAGCAGCGGGCAAGGCAGGAGAGGTCTGCCGCGCCATGTGGGATTCTCCCCAGCCGGGCGTGGAACTCGCGTTGCTGCTGCCAACAGCTCCACAGCGCAGCGCTTAACCGCTGCGCCACCGGGGAGGCCCGGGACGAGTTTTTATTATCATTTTGCAAAAACGTATATATTTTTTCCTCCTGGCATTTGATAACATTTGAGAAACCCCTGTAACTGGAATGACTGGTAAGTAAATCCTCCTGACCAAGAAATTAAAATACTGGTAGGTTTCTCTTCTGAAACATCACACTGCAAGGCTTACTTTTTCCTGAAAGACCATAAACCCTAAAGGCTCACAGTCTAAGGGACTTTCACTCACTGACCGCTATAGCCTAGCGGAGGCAGCAAATTTTACAGTCATCTCCCCTTTGGTGCCCCGGTCACGCCCATTGCTCAGACCACGCCTACCTAAAAATCTCTCTCCCTCCCACCCCTTGGCTCCTCCCCAGGTCCAGTAGAGGAGAATTCTTATTGGTGGAGAAGTTGTTCTGGTCCCGCCCCAGAGGACGGCGATAGGCCTAACTGGCGTGGGGCGGTGTTGGTTGGCTGCCCTGGGACCGGTCCCTAGACGTGCCTGTCAGAGTGGCTGGCGGCAGTGGCGGCCCTCCGGGCTGGGTTGTCAGTCAGGGAGCTGAGGGGGAAGATGGCTCGCCGGGACGCGTTCTGCTAAGAAGAAGGGGGGCAGGTGGTGCTGCTACTCGTGTGAAAGCAGAGCAGCCGCCGTCGCTGTCTCTGCGAGCCAGACAAGTCGAGGTTCTGGAGGTGGGGTTCGGAGAGCCACTCTGGTGAGTCTGGCTGTGAGCTACCCATGCCGGGCCCCCAGGGCGTCCGGCGACCGATAACTTTTTGTCAGGGAGGAGCCGGGCGAGGCGGCGGCTGGGAGGGGACCTGGACTTTGTCCCTGGGGCGGCGGCTTTGTTGGGGGTAACGGCTTCGGCGCGAGGCACCGCGGGTGGGCGCGAGACAGCTGTGGGCACCGGCAGTATCAGGGGGATGCGTGCGGCCAGGCCGGTGGGTGGGCTGCGGCCGGTGGCTTCTCGCTCCGAAGTTGGGCGCAGCCCGCTGGCTGCCTGGGCGGCGGCAGTTTTGGGCGCGCGGATTCGGTTCTTTCTCCTTCCCGGCGAGGAGCGGTCCAGGCTCCGGGCGTGACCCGGGTGTAGCCTCCTCGGCCCGACCCGCAGCCCCTCTGCAGGGTCGGCCTGGGGGTGGGAGTCCCTCACCCCCACTCAGTTGCGGCAGATGCTCCGGCCTGGTCTCTCCCACCCGCTTCCCTCCTTCTCCTGTTAGGTTACCGCTATCTGGCCAACCTAGTGGCCAAAATGGTCACCGTCGACCCCCATCCTCTTTGCAAGCAGCATTTGCCTAGGTCTTTGGTCCCTCGCTGGGCGGAGAGATTAAGAAAGCAGTCACGATTCTTATCCTGGTTATAGCGTTGGAGATCCCTTCAGCCCATTTCCCCTTCTAGGAGTTATTTCTCTCCCTAGGCTGTTTTAACGTACTCGAGAATCGTCGGGGTTTTGTTTGAAAATTGTTGGTTTAAAAGACTCCAAGTTTTCAAGCTTCAGCGAAACTGGGTAGTCTCCCTTCAACATGCACATGTGTGCTTTCTATCCTCAAGAGTTGAGACATTCCCTAAAGATTTAAATTTTGCCCTAGTGGTTCCGTACTGCACAGAATCCTGTTCTCTGAAATTTTCTATCACACACCCGGCGGCCTCTCGGCCTCTCGGAAGGGGGAGTTTGTTGTACTGGCAGCTACCACTTAATCTCGGAGACCTACTGTAGGCAGTAGAGCCAAGCTGTCCTTGAACAAATTATGTGCCATTTGGGTCACATAGTTTTTGAAGCAGGCATGTCACCTCTTTGGTTCATGTAATACTTTTCAGTTTGATATTTTCAGCTTTTAAAATCTTATCTGCATAAAGTCATAAGTATTGTTATAATCTTGAGTCAATCTATAGTCCAGGGAGGTTTGTTTCCCATAAGAACATTCAGCTGATACACTCGTCTCCCTCCACGCCCCACTCCGTTTCTAAGCATTTTTTCTTTAGGTTAATACGATTTATAAGATTAATATTAGTCCAAAGCGACAAAGCATGATTTTGAAGCTCAAGGAAAGGCAAAGAAAAAAAAAATCTTTAAAATCTGCTTGGTCAATAGTAACTTCAAAGTCAGTTATTAAAATAATTTATTTAAACTAAGTGGCAAGGGGAAAAATTGTGACATGTTTTATTTTATCTTTATTTGATTTACTATTATTAACATGGAGGTATGATAAACCCTCTTAGTTATCATTTTTAATAGTACCTGGATATGGACACCCAAATGAGGCATTGGGTAGATCAGTGTGTTTTCCCTATTATGCGTCCCTTCTTTGCTCTATTTCTGTTTTATAAAATCTGCTTGGTTGCATTTTTTAGAGTAATGTTTTGCAGAGTTTATTTATTTATTTATTTTGGAGAACAGAAAAGTCCAATTTATTGAAATACACTGCTCAAGGAAGCAGCAGGCAAGACAGGAGATGTCGTCTGCGCCTGTTTTGACAGAGTTTAAATATATATTAAATTGTTTTATTCAGGATCCTGTTGCCTAATATATATTTTATAATGAATATTAAGAAATATTTATGTAATACATAGAATAACCAAACAAGTGAACTAAATAAAACAAAAATAAACATAAGACCAATTAGTGGTTACCACAAGGAGGGGGACAAGGGAAAGGAAAGGGATGGGTAATTTGGGTAAAAGGAGTCAACAGTATGGTGGAGGATAGTATTGGACTTTTAGTGATCAACTAAAAAATCAACATCTTGTGCGCAACATCTTGTGCAACATTAAAAATCGGAAGGGGGAGTTTGTTGTACTGGCAGCTACCACTTAATCTCGGAGACCTACTATAGGCAGTAGAGCCAAGCTGTCCTTGAACAAATTATGTGCCATTTGGGTCACATAGTTTTTGAAGCAGGCATGTCACCTCTTTGGTTCATGTAATACTTTTCAGTTTGATATTTTCAGCTTGATTTTTAATGATGCACAACTGAAACATAACATTATAAAACATTGTTTCCTCAATAAAAATAGATTTAAAAAGACATCTTAAAAAAGTAAGTATTTAAGACCTTTTTGGAGATAACAAATTTACATTTTAAAAATAATTGAAATTATGTCAAATTAGTTTCACATTACCCCTCACTGAATAGGTACTAGGGATACAGACATATGGGTTCCATAACTCTTATCTTCTAGGAATTTACTGTCAAATATGCAAGGCAGATAAATGAAGTAAAGATTTTAATACTATGTGATATGTGAATAGAGATATGCCTAGTGTAGTAAGGGAGTAGAGTAGAAGAGGGCTAACTCAGCTTAGAAATAGGTATAGTCAGGAACCCACAGTAGGGTTTTAAAGTATGATATGATTTTGCCAAACACAGGAGGCAAGTGAAATATTTTCTAAAATATTTTCTCATAATAAATGAGAAGATAAGGAGGCCTGAGAAACCATGGCAGGTTAGGGAAATCATTGTCCATGACAAGGCCAAAGTGAATAACTTTGACTTGGATGTGACTTGACAACAGGGATTAGATAGGGAATAGGTGGAAGGTGAGAATAGTGCTGTTGGTAGAAGACCAGATATGGGCATTGTACACTTGGCTAAGGGATTGGACTGAAGGTAATAAATAAGAAATCATTTAATGGATTTGTCATTTAGATACTTTCTCTGACAGCGTGAGGTAGAATTTGATAGGTCTTGGTCACTTTTGGGAGGAAGGAAGGAGGAATCAAGTCTCTGAGGATTTGATTGGTTCCATTAGTTGGAAATTAGGAACACATAGATGGAGGGAAGATGATAAATGTTGTTTTGGATTTTTTAATTTGAGAAAGCTGTGGCACATTCAGGTGAAGATGTAGAGATGTGTTTGGATCAATGAATGTGGAACTTATAAATGAAGTCAGGATTGACGTTGTATTGATCTGGTTATCTTGGTATGATTAGGGAAAGCCTTTAGCATGATAAAAGCAGCAACTGAGAACAACCTCTGGTAAAACCAGAAATCCATAGAACAGTGATTGTGAAAGAGTAGATAATCAAGAAAGATAATAAGTATGAAGAGATTTTCAAAGAGGGGAACTGGGTCAACAATTTTGAATGCTGTAGAGAGATGTCAAGTAAGGAGAGAACTGCAAGAACCAGTGATTTTTTAGGATTCCACAGGTGACATTAGCAAACCTGATTAAGAATGGTTATAGTTCTTTACCAACATATTTGGGAGAGGAATTTCAAGAAATCTAAAGAAGAGAGAGAATGATAGCTATCTTGGCTATCACTGAACATTTGTACAATGTACTTGACAACCTTGTGCATTTACAATCTAGGGCACTTTTAAGAATCTTGATTTCTAGAAGGAGCCTCTTTATCAATTTGAGGGGTAGAATGGGATCTAGGAATCAGTATTTATTTCAACAGCTTTTTTGAAGTATAATTGGCATATAATAAACTATACACACTTAAAGTGTGCAGTTAATGTTTGACATGTTTATGCTCATAAAAACATTACCACAATAAAAATAATGAATCTACCCATCACCTTCAGAAATTTCCTGCTGTCCCTTTATAATCTTTCCCTCTCATCCCCAAGTAACCATCAGTCTACCTTGTTACTGTAGTTGCATAGATACTCTAAAGTTCCAAGTTAATTCCAATGCTGGAGGCATGGTTGAAAACCACTGTGGAGGGATATGTTGAAGGAATGTTATATTTGTTTCTTTATATGCATAAGGAAAATGAGAAGTAAGAAAATCAGGAAAGATGAGATATTTATTGGAACTATGGCCCTGAGGAGATAGATGTAGTTGGAATTCAGAGCTTTGACAACAAGAAAGGAAGACAATTCTGGAAGCAACATCTCCAACAAAGAATATACCAGCAAAGATAGTCCATCTCTTTGTTACCAGCATTAACGTTTTCAATCCTGTGGTATCATAATTGGTTCTCTGAAGTACTAAAAAAAAAATCGGAGGGTATCTTAATATCGTGAAAATGGATGCCATTCAGGAAAACCCCTTAAATGGAGCCTGAGACCCCTGGCACCACCATGTAATGCTTTGTCATTTTTTGGAGGGGAGCAGATGGAATTAACAGTTTGACTAATGCTTATTGTTGAGAGCCAAGTATTACCAGAATCTTTTTGGCCCTTTCAGAGCTAAGGCTGCCTCTCTGCACTGAGGAAAGAGAACATTTAAAAATTTCCTATTTAAAGCATCTTTTTACAGAAGAAATCCTGTTTCCTTACCCTCATAAATACACTGGAGGAAAAACTATTCCTCTTTCCCAAATGCAACAGAGAAGAGTTTTGACTCGAAGTTGTCAAAGGCACCCACTTTCTATCCACTTTCTATTCTATCACCCCCCACCCCCTTTCTATTCCTTCTTTTTGGAATAGAGATTAAATTGGAAAAAGATGCTACATTTGATCACATACCCTCTTCACATACGTTGATAATGATGATATGGTTTTCTTTCTTTACTTCTCAGTTGATGAATTATATCAGAAGATTTCTTAGAGGATCTCACCAAAAAATTGCTCTCTTTTGGATAAAGGCAACTTAAATAGTAGCTTACCCTTTTGAAGTCATGTTAGGTTTTATTGCCATGGAAGATATATCTCTACTATTTATATTACCTTTTTCAGGTTTTGATTCTTGAATATGCTCACTTTGTAAGATGAAAAATAGAGAAGCTTTCCATCTTTTTAAACACTCTGACAATTAATCTATTCTTTAAAAGTCTGAATAGTTTAGCTATAAATATGTCTAGGTCTTTTTGGATCGAATGCAAGTTACTGAGATTAATATGTGCTACTTTCCAAGTACTTTGCATAATTAATTTCATTTAATCTGTATATGATTTTATAAGTAATATTCCTATTCTACAGATAAAGAAACTGAGATACTTGTCAAGATCAACAGCAATTAATGAAAGGCTTAAAGTCAATTCTTAATTCTTAGCTGATGTTGTTCATGTTTTTTTAATCAGGACCATAATAGTTTCTTAACAAGGACTGTTTCCTTATACTTACTGAGAAGTAAATTTAATAATCTTATTTGTATATCTTGTATTTTCCTCTTTGCCCAATTACTTTCAGTTTTTGGTAGCTCTATCATAATTATTATTGTTCTGTTTTGTGTTTATGTCATATCTTATGCTATTTTAACAAATACAGCCAGATATGGTTCTGATAAAAGATCCTGGAATGGGATGGAATGATATTTGTATAATTTACTTTACATAATTCACATTTTAATTTTTTGGATGTGCAAGTTCAATTTGCATTTCTGTTTGTACTTTGTGAAGAATGTTAAATGGAATGCATATAAGTTAAATGGAATGGAAGAAAAAGAACAGAAGAAATGGAAGAAAAGAAACAGTACTTTTCCATTCTAGTTTAAATATTGTCATTGTTGAGCTTGTATCAGGGAAGCCTTTTAGTAGTAAATGTTAAGTGATATTTGTTTGGTGTGTTTTCTTGAACAAAGAGTCTTTTATTAGCTGATGCCCATTAGTTGCCTTCTCATAAAAATGCATAAGGATTCATTCAGTTATTTGTATTTGAGTTAACAAAAACTTTGCATATGGGTTTTTTAATTGTACTCTGAAAATGATTTGGGATTTCAGCCATTAGAAGACTTGCATTACTCATTTATAGAGTGACACAGGTTTAGAAATTTAAGATAATAATAAAAACCTTAAAAGTGCTTAAATTGGGCAAGTATTATGAACTTTTTATTTTCCCTCCCCTTTAAGTGTAAATGCTATTTAATTAATTCAACTAAGATAATGGTCTAACCTACACATATACACATAGTTCCTACATTTCCCCAGTGAGGCATAAAAAGTTGCTACTCTGACCTCTTTAAACCTGCCAGGCATATATATATGCCCTTTTGATCTGTGTTTCAGGGTTCCTACTGATTTGTTAATCCATAGATAGTACTGTGGCAGACAGTGACAGACATAGTCTCCAAAGCAGTGTACACTTCAGTAGTTTAGAGTTGAGAAAGACTACTTGGAGCAAATTATGAAACTTCAAATGGGTTCTGATGAGTGACTGGAGAGAAAGGTGGAAGTATTTTAGAAATGGGTGGGTGGAGAAGCATCAACTTAGTAGAGATGGCAGAAATTTGCAAATTGAGTAGACTGTCAGAGAAGTGCAGAAAATAAGAATAGTTCCATGGGAGATAGAACCAGAAATTTGGTCTCAGTAGAATTTCAAAAAGGAAGACAATAGTGGCAAGGTTAAAGAGTAAGAATGAGAAGGAAACAACAGATTTATCATTTAGAAGGTTATGAAGAGTATATGATGAGAACCAAATATATATTTAGAGGGGGTTAAGGAATAAATTGGGGTGAAACAACTGTAGGGAGTGGCAGTAGATTAGGCTACTTAATCAGAGAGTTAATTAGTGAAGAATAAATAAGAGTAGGAGTAACTGGAGGACCTTAAAATCTAATAAAAGTCTCCCATCCTTTCCCTTACCTCCAGTCTGCCAGGCTTAAGATCCTGAAATGCATTCTTAGTTGTCCAACAGATAAATATTTTGTTAGTGATAATTATAACTAAAGTTTTTGAATATCTACAGTGTGCCAACGTTTTATTTGTATTTAATTCCTAAAACATTCCTATAATATAGATGTTATCATCTAATCTTTCACAGTTGAGGGAATAAAAACTTAGAAAAGTTCAGAAACTGGTTGGGAAGTGGACATGAGTTTTTTTTTTTTTCCCAGTAACTTTGGTTTACAACTTCTGTATGATTTTAAAGTTATAGGGTCACATCCTTCAGATGTATGTTACCACACCTTACCCACAACTAAAGCACCCATATTCTTCACCATAGCTAAATTATGCCTTCTTTCCATTTTGCTTATTCCTCTTCCTCTCCCACTCTGATAACCCCAATTCTACAATCAGATGTGTAAGGTTTGTTAATTGGTTTGGTTTTGTCTGATACTTTATATTATTTATCTATATTCCACATATAAGTGAAATGATCCAGTTTTTTTTCTCCTTCTGACTAATTTTGCTTAGCATAATTTCCTCCACTTCTATTCCTATTGTTACAAATGGTAAGAGTTCCTCTTTTCTGCTGTTGCATAGTACTCCATTCTGTTTTAAGAGTCTACAGGTTCACAACTCTTTGAATGTATGTTAGCACACCATGCCCATTACCAAAGTATCAATAACCTTTCACCATCTTCCATTGGACCCCCTTCACCTTTTGCACCTACCCTTTACCCCTCTGGTAACCTCAATTTTGCAATCAGAATCCAAGGGTTTGTTTTGTTTTGTCTTGTCTGTTCCTTTGCTTTGTTTCTATGTGTTCCACATAGGAGTAAAATCATCTGGTATTTGCCTTTTTCCTTCTGATCTGTGTATTATCTGACTTTTAACAATTTACTTTTATTTTGAGATGAAATATTCTTTTTACCTATGATGGTGATAGGTTGAAAGGAAAAAAAGAGCAGGCCAAGAAAGGCAATGGCAAGAAAAGCACAGTAATCTCTCTTACCTGCAGTTACAATTTCTGTAGTCTGAAAATATTATGCATAAGATTTTGAGAGAAATAGATCTTGTTCACGTAACTTTTATGACACTGTATTTTTAAAATTATTGTTTTATTATTAATTATTATTGTTTATTTCTTTCTTCACCTAATTTATAAGTTAAACTTTATCATAGGTATGTACATATTGGAAATAGTGTATTTAGGGTTTGGTATGACCCACAATTTCTGGTATTCCCTGGGGGTCCTAGAACATATCATGGATGCATAAAGGGGGGACTATTGTAAGATTAAAACTTGTTCTTTTCAGTTTGAGAACTTCAAATATATTATACAACTTTAGGTAGCTTCTTAGAAAAGCCAGCCTCTTTGTGGAAATCAAATTGAGTTGGTCACAAGCTGGTAATCAGGGCAGATACATTCCATGTCACTAGAGTATAAAGTTCCAGAGTTTATTGTACTTTAGTGTGATTTGTTGAATTTGGATTCTATCAATCAGGAATTGGTTATTGATGAAAGGGTATAAGCAGATATTTCACTTTCTGTTACAAGTCTTTTCTTCAGAAACACTGTGTATTTGAAAAAGAAATGCTTAAACTACTCTAGGGATTAAACATTCTTACAGGACTTTTGAGTACTTTGGGAGGAGCCAAGATAGAAATTTTTGTTGTTCTAAAATCTCATATTCAGTTTCAGAGCAACTGTTTTAAGTTGCATTTTGTTATACTAGTATAGGATAATATTATTAGAAATAATTTTATAATTCAGCCTCTGCTAAAACAGATTGACTGTTGCTATGAATGAACATGATCATATTGAACTATTTATGCTATACTTTTTTATTTTTTTTAAAAGCTTTATTTATTTATGCATACAAGCTAGGGTACAGGCCAGAGGCATGGGGTAGAAAGAGGGTTCACCAGAGACAGTGGGGAGCATAACAGGCAGATGGACGGAAATACACTGCTGAGGGGAGCCCCAGGCAAGGCAGGAGAGATCTGCTGCACCATGTGGGAATCTCCCCTGCCGGGCATTGAACCCACATTGCCACTGCCGCAGCTCCACAGCACAGTGCCTAACCGCTGCGCCACCAGGGAGGCCCTTATGCTATACTTTTTTAAACTAAGAAAAACAACCATAATAATAACACCACTGAATTTCCATTTGTAAAGAATTAAATAGAATTTGTAGTATAGTCATGATATATTGCTTCTATTATTTTGGCTCTATTGGTACACATTACCACTATTAACTCTGTTTACTGGCATTTTCTCACTGCATCCTCCTTTCGCCCCACTCTTTCCATGTTGAACATCTGTGCCTCTATTGGCTGACTTCATTAATGGTTAAGAGTTTTATTCCCAATTTACTAAAGGGCAGTGACTCACCCTGAGATATCAACTCAACCCACAAGTCAGTTTGAATTTGGTTCTTAATATTTCTCGCTTCCTTTGTCCTCCACTTTGCAGCAGGGAAGACTGGCACTTAGAATGCAAAAGGCTGTAAAGGTATTAAAGTAGTGCTATCCTTTGGAAAGTGTATTTCTGTGTGCTATTTTTGGGAAAAGAGGAAAAAGAGGTGGATGAATGGTAGTAAAATGATTGCAAGATAATGTTTATAATGTTTATATTGGGCTATTTTCCTTATAGCATTTATTTTTACTTTTACTTTATTTTCATTTGCCTATATCCTTATTTACCTTGTTTTGTTTCAGAAGCATTAAGGGACACTCACTTCTGCATTGTTTTATGTTTTCCTCTATCACTTAATAGTCTGTGGATCCCTCAAGTCCAGGACTGTGTCATAATCACTTTTATAAATCTGGCATCTGTGATATAGACACTTAATAGTTTATGGGCAAATTAGTGATATTTAAGCATTCCAGTACAAGAAAAGAGAGTCAGATTGTTTTTTTATAACCTATTAGTTAATTGCTACAGTCCTACCTTCTGCAACTTTGATGGTATTATGAGCTGATTTGTGAATAATCACTCTCCCACACCTTGTTGAAGTCTTAATTCCCAGGACCTCATAATGTAACCTTATTTGGAGATAGGATCTTTACAGAGGTAATTAACTTAAAATAAGGCAGTTAGGGTGGGCCCTAATCCAATATAACTGGTATCCTTATAAGAAGAGGAAATTTGGACATGACTTATAGATAGAAGAAGTTATGAAGACACAGAAGAAGATGGCTACAAGCCAAAGAGAAAGGCCTGGAGCAGAGCCTTTCCTTGTGGCTCTCAGAAGGAACCAGCTCTGCTGACATCTTGATCTCAGACTTCTAGCCTCCAGAACTGTGAGAAAATGAATTTCTGTTGTGTAAGGCACCAGTCTGTGGTTCTTTGTAATGGCAACCCTAGCAAACTAATAGAGTTGAACTTGCATGCAGCAGAATCTAAAATACCCTTAATTTGCCTACCCCCAAGCAACAGTTTGTCAAGGTTAATGTCAAAACCTTAAAACTTTTGACAGTTCCCTTTTTCCTAAGACATGATAGAGAAAAAGTTGAATGGCTTAATGAAGAAAGTAATAACTGGTCTTCTGTTACAGTACAGTCAATAGCAAGCAGCTGGCTAATTCTTGAGATCAACTGAATTTGTTCGATCTGGCTAGCAGAAAGTGTTTATGGGGTACTTTCGAAGTGTGTGAGAGCCTCCATGAATATACCTGCTTGCTTTTTCAAGTAGGAAATGAAAGAGGAAGACTAAATAAAATACTATTTTTCTCATTTTTTAAATTGTATTTTTTTTTAATTGGTTTTGGGACATTGTATGATTTAAAACACTTTTCAACATGATGTTAATATGAGCCAGTTGTTTGTACACATCTCAGCAGCATTACTTTGCCTGTGTTAGAATCAGGGGGCCAGAATGATGTATCTTTTGGCTCATGCTTGTTGTTTGATAGTTGCCACACTCTTTGATTATCAACCAGACAAGCTGAGTTGTCAGTCACATTTAGCATTTTTTCATTATGTGCTTGAGCCATAAGCTAAATATATACGCTATTTTTACCATTTATTTTTTCTTGTCATTTTTTAATTTGGTCATGTGTCAGATAGTGCTGTGTTCAGTCAACTCTTTTAGAGTGTTTTGAGATACTTTGCTGAAAGAGAAAATTTTGTACATGTACAAAAGGAGAACACTTGTTCTTTCATCATTTGGGAGCTGTTTACCAGAATTCTGAAAACAGGGGAAACTAAATTAAAAGTCAGTGGAATAAGGGTCTCAGCCCTAGAGTTAAAAAAAAAATGTGTTTGCCATAAAGCAAAACAAAATAAAACAAACAACAAACTTCCAACTTGTGAGCAAGTAGGAATTTTAATCTAATTTTGGCGTTTAAACTTCAGTCACATCCACCCTTGTTGACAATATATACTTCCCTATCTCTTTGCTTTCCCTTCATCCCAGTTATTGAGAAAAATACTGAAATCAACAATTTCCTCAGTCACGGGCTAACAAGTGGCATGGCAGCCACTGTGACTTGAAGACCTTCCTTCTGTTAGTATCCTGTCATGTTCTTTCTATGAGCCTCGTTTCAATTTAGCTGCCAAGTAGAGTCATTCTTAAAATTTGCTTTCTCTTACCAATACAGAGTGAAAACATTCTAGTTTTCAATTTAAAATGAACGTATTAGGAAACAAAAAAGAATCAAAGTAAATTATTCACGAGACAGAATATATTATAAACTTTAAACTCCTATGGTGCTAGGGTGTAGGGATTGTTGATAGCATGAACAGTGGTTGAGAGTGGGGACTCCGGGGTTGTGCTGCTGCTTGGGTTCTAACCCTAGCTCAAGCATATGCTAGTGTGTGACCTTGAAATAAACACAGTGTATTTGAACTAAACATGAGACTTTTCTAAATACTTTAGATAATTAATGATAACTGCAAATAATAAAATATAAAATGTAAAAAAAAACGTAACTCATTTATAATCATAGCATAAACTAAACCCTACCAGATAACAATATGCGCTTTATAGTACAGACCACTGGTTACAAATATTTGTATTTCAGTTTTTCCGTAAGAGTAGAACCCCAGTGTTTATCTATATTGTCACCTTGTTAAAGATGATTTTGGTTAACTTCCCATAATTCTGTGTGTGGCCAAGATTACTAAATTCTACTCAATGAGCTATATATGTTTATAATGGGATCAGTTTTGTCTGGACCTTTGTTTTATTTCTACATATGAGTGAAATCATCTCGTAATTGTCTTTCTCCTTCATGCCTATTTCGCTTAATGTAATCCTTTCCAGTTCCATCAATGTCATCACAAATGGCAATACTTCTTTCTTTCTTTCTTTCTTTTTCTTTTTTATAGATGAGTAGCATTCTACTGTGTACACACATTTTTTTTTTTATCTGCTCATTTGTCCTTGGGCACTTAGGTTGTTCCCATAACATGGCTACTGTAAATAACTGCTGCTATGTATGTATCCCTTTGAATTAATGTTTTTGTTTTCTTTGGATAGAAACCAAAGAGTGGAATTGCTGGATCATATGGTAAATCTTTTTTATTATTTTCAGAGAACTCCATACTGTTTTCCATGGGTGCTAAACCAGTCTACATTCTCACCAGCAGTATAAGTGGTCCTTTTTTTCCACATCCTCACCAACACTTGTTTCTGATCTTTTTGATATGAGTATCGATGACCTCTCGTCCTCCAAGGTCTTTTCCCATGTGGTGTCACATCCAGATGTTTATCCCTGAGCTTTTATAGCATGGTGGCTACCTCTAAGAGGGAGTATTTCAAGAGGACATGCCCCAAGTACCAGCTCTTATTAAACCTCTGCTGGCATCCGCTATAGTCCTTTGGCCCAAACAGGTTACATCGTCAAGCCTAGCAACAATGTAGGAGAAAACTACATAGAGGAATAGTGGGAGGAGTAATTGTCTACCATGCATGAATACAGTAAGCCCAGGATATATTAGATGGAAACAGATCAATTGTCAATAGAGAGTGATTCCATCTTCTTGGTAAAAACAAGTCAAACACAAATTGACTATCATATCATATAGTGTGAATTAAGTAGTTAGAAGGCTCCAACTGTATTCTACTAATACATTAAAGAAGTTTGCAGAATTATGAAACTCTCCCACTCTTCTTAATAATTTTTTTGGTTCAGGAAAATTTTTATTTTAATAGTTATATATTTGTGTTGATGTAATGGGGTAATTATTGCAATGTTTAACATTTTGTTAAACATTTCAAGTATAATCAATGTCAGTTAATATAACCATAAAAAGGCTTTTGGGGGGTTCTTAATAATTTTCAAGAGTAAAGAGCTTTGAGAACTGCTGATTATGTATATATACATAGGAAATTTTGAAATAATACACAACTATACTATAATGTTTTCTTTTGAAGAGTGGGATAGCAGCAGCAATTATGTGGAAGAGATTTAAGTGCAGCAATTAAAAAATCTCTAATAAAGAAAATTATTAGTGGAGGTAAATGTTCTACTAAAGTGTTTATAGCTTGTTTTTTAATTTTCTTTCTTAATGAAAAAACTTTTAATTTTGTTATTATAACAGAATCCTTGTTTTATACTCTACATTGTTGATTTTGTGTATCTCTGAACATTTTATTATTATTCTAGTACATATAATTATTCCTCTAAAATATATACGGTGTTTTCTTGATTCAGTTTCTTCTCATCTATCCTTCTCCCTTCCTTTGCCTTTGTGGTTTGTAGAATCTGTGGGTACACCCTACTTTTTTTTTTTATTGTTCTTCTGCTACTAATACAAGGTAATAGACACAGTTTTTATTATGTTCTGTAGGCACTCAAGGGTTTGTTGAATTATTAATGTTGCAATTTGAACATATAGTAATATTGACTTTTTGCATTTGTAAAATTATTGACTGAATTACTCACTTGATTCCCATTCTGTTTAGTTTAATCCTTGTATTCTTTGTTTCCACTCTGGCCCTTCCGGGTCTACAATATTGATAAATTATCATCTTGAGGTTCTGGTCTGGTGAATATGTTTGAAGTATTACTGATCACTATACAACCTATCATGCAATTATCGATAATCATGTCAATGAATGGTATTGAGGTGATTTTTAGATGTTTAAGCTTTTACACTAATGTTTTCAAATTTATTAATAAAAATTTTAGTTTGTGTCTTAGTTATCAGGGCTTAATGGACTTTGATTTACTGAGGTGTAAGATTTGAATCACTTAATATATTGATATATTGTACTATAATTGTATTTTGTAAAAGTTGTTATAAACATTTTGGAAATTTTTATTTCAGTCAATATTTGTTCCTATTGATTTCCATGTATTATTAAATTTAAAATCTTTCAATTTGGGGTACTTTTATTGTAATGAAATGCATATCTTATATTAGTAGCCTTTTTTTAGAATTCTTACAAAATTATAATAGATTTTCTAAGCCAAGGTTATTTATGTCAATCACTCTTTAAAATAATCAAAGCATGCTTTTGTGACTCACAGATGCAGTGCCATAATTCTCTCCTGACAGTTTACTTTACCAGCCTGTGTGCTTCCTCAACATTAATTGCACTTTTCCTGATTAGATTGGAAAACTCTGAGGATTAAGTGGGAAAGCATAGGCAAATACATGTCAGTTTGAAAGACATGGTGTGTTTCAGAGAGTAGTGATAAAATTTAGATAGGCAATTATGACCTTTTAGGAGGTGTTTGAAGTGGGAGAGCTGATAGATATGATGTGAGAAAGTGAGTTATTATGTTTCAGGAGGATTAGTCTGGCAGTAACTTGCATGGTATGCTGGGGAGGAAACAGTAGCACAAAGGCTGTGTGAATTGAGCATGCAGAATCAATAAATATCAGACTGAGGATGTTGCTGTAGTGGCGGAGAGCAGATAGTAAATGTGACAGGCATTATGAAAGGGTGAAGTTTATTCAACAAATATTTATTGAATAATTTATGTATTTATGCTTTTAATATACCAACTGAACTGTCCCTGTAATTACAACACATTTTAAACTTTAAAATTATATACACTGGGGCAGTTCTTGATTTTCTCTCATGATTTGTAATTTTAAAAATAATTAATCTTAAAGATCTTTGTAAATGAAAAGCAAACATTTTTCCCTTAATCTTGCAAAAACATTTGTACTTTAATTAACAATTTGAAATGCACCTATTAATTATGCATATGAGAAATCCTCTGGGAAGCAAATGAAAGTTCTTTAGAGAGGATTTTGCTTTTCAAGGAATCCTACATTAATGGTCTTGAATGATTAAGAATGTTAGAGTCAGTAAAAAGTCTTTTCTCTGCAGTCTTACAATGACAGCTATATCTTTTTTTTTTTATTTTTTTTATTTTTTATTTATACATACAAGCTGGGGTACAGGCCAGAGGCATGGGGCGGCGAGAGGGTTCACCAGAGACAGAGTGGGGAGCAGAACAGGCAGATCAGAAATACACTGCCGAGGGGAGCAGCGGGCGAGGCAGGAGAGGTCAGCTGCTCCATGTGGGAATCTCCCCCGCCGGGCGTAGAACTCGCGTCGCCGCTGCCGACAGCTCCACAGCGCAGCGCTTAACCGATGCGCCACTGGGGAGGCCCGACAGCTATATCTTTGTTCCATACTTTTAGCATCTTGTAAGAGTGATTGCTATGTCAGACAATACTTAAAGTATGTTGCGAGTTGAAAAGAAACTGAAAAGCACTTTAATCTCGAGATCAGGTAATTTTTTTTTTGGTGAAAGCCAATGACATAAATCATGTATAAATTCACTCATAAGAGACACTTTAGTTATTCTTTTAAGATAAGGGAATATTTTCCTTAAATAATATTGATGATGCATAATAATTTTCATGTTGGAATTTTAGAATTACAAGCATGCAGGCAGGGTGAGGTAATGGAGTAAAATCATCATGTATCATAATTTATACCTTAGTTTGCTGGTGGGAAAGTCAATTTGAAAATTTTACTTTATTTTTCAGATGAGGTAAATTAAGGTTAATGTTATATTAAAACCTCAGAATGGATTTTAGGGCCCAAAGTAGCAAAGATTCAAAGGTTTGTTTATTTATACATTCACTGGACAAGTGTTTGTATACCTGTTAAGTGTAGGCCAATTTAATAAGTCTAAATTGTAACTTAGATATTTAAAAAGTGACTGTGTAAGTACAAGATAGGGTTTGGAAGCAGTTTGTATGAAAAAGGTCTTCGAACTTAACTACTCAAACCTTTATGTAAGTATTGATTGCTAAGGAAAGAGGTATGCAATTTTAGGCATTCCTTATTGAAATGGTGTGTACTGTGATCCAGCTTATTAGATTTCTTTTAGAATATTATATGTATCATAAATTCTAGATATGTTCACCATTTGCCAATGCAAAGCCTCTTCTAAATAAGTCTGTATCTATACAATGGAATACTACTCAGCAATCAAAAAAAGATAAATTCATGCCATTCACAGCAACATGGATGGAGCTGGAAGAGATTATGCTCAGTGAAATAAATCAGAAGGAAAAAGAAAAATATTGGTTGATATCACATATAGCAGGAATATAGGGAAACTATACAAAGGGTCAAAAAAAAAAAGACAAAACTTATAGGCAACTATAGATCTGATGCTTAAAGCAGGGGAGAGGGAGGAAAAGGGATCGAAAACAGGAGTCAAAAGAGCCCAAGGGACCATGATGATGGTGCATAGGTGATGTGGTTTTGGGATATTTATAGGGACTACACCTGAAGGGAGAAATTAAATACTGTACAAAAATGAATAACAGTGTAAGAAAATTTAAAAATTAATAAAATAAAAAAAAGTCTACACATCTATGAGTTTATACCCAGCTGTTGAACCAAGGAGAGATATCTACCCCAAGGACTGCCAGTCTGTAGGCTGACTACTGAGTTGCAGTCATGATCAAAATAAGGCGCTGGCAGAGAGATTTATTTCAATAATTTAGATTTAGGGAAATGAGAAATATAGGTATAGTACAGAGATTATGTTTCTGGAGTAGAAAAGTCATTGTGGTTAGGACTAGAAGAGCCATAGGGGTCATAGGCAGGATGAGTAAATTAGGAAGCTATTCAACAAATAAAGAATGAAATTTGATGCACTGAGCAAAGCAGAGAAGTTGCAGTAAACATAGGGATATAGGTTCTAGTTTCTAGTTTTTAAATCTAATTTCCTTAAGCCCTTTTTGAGTTACTGTTCTTGCCCTTGGATTTTTTTAAAGATTCTTTGCAAATATTCTCCCTCTTTCTTTGAGCTAGCATTCAAATATCCCTGACTAAAATAATGTGCAATATATTGACAAATTGAATTTATTTTATGTAAGAACAGTCAGGGAAACCCTCCTGCCCCCCATGACTGAGCTGAGTACTTCTTGTTGATAGTAACATCATATATGCCTCACTTGTTCAACATTATCGTTTAAGTGTTCTCTTCCATACTGTGGTTTGTGATGGCTTCCTGGTAGAGTGACCTGTGGCTTCCTGGTGGGGTGAAAATATGTTTCTCGGTGGTTTTAGTCTACAGTTATTATTTCCATTGCCTCTGTTTTTCTCCCCAACTTCTGCAGAAGGGAAGAGTTTGTAAGTTCCAATATTCAGGTTTAGGTTAATGGCATTTTACATAGAATTATACTTTGGATTTTAGCATCAAATTAACAAAAATTATTCATTTGGAAAATATCAACGCGATGAATGTAACCTGTATTCATCCTATACTTTGAAATATGGGTTTGGACTTTTGAGTTTTGTGGTCTTCTACATATATTCTTTTCTGTGACATTTAAGGTGGTACACTATCAGAAAGTGTCTAACAATGTAATAACATATTTTACTAATCTTTCTTCTAAATAATTTGTTTTTATACATGGTTCAAGGATGATCAAGGGATTTAAAAAAATCTCTGGTTTATCCTCTAACTTTCAAGAGTGTTTTACTAAAAAGTTCTAGACAGATGGGAAATCTGTCAGTCTTAAGGAATTTTGAAAATTTTGTATTTTCTCTCAGTGGCCTGTTTTATATTAAAGTTGCCAACAATAAGAGTTATTAATTATTCTGTCAAACCTGAGTTCCTTATATCGCTAGACTTTTAAAAATGTTTATAATGCATGTCTTAAAACTTGTAAAAATCTTATTCTAGAAAGCAGACAATCAAGATGAAGCTTCATTTTTCTTAACCAAAAATGTAAATGAAAACATTCAAACATCTAAGGAAAGTTCTGAAGTGCTGGCATTAGCATATGTACAAAATAAATCACTAATGAATTAAAGTAGTTGTGATGTTTACAGTGATATGTTGGCTCCATTGATTCAATATAATATTTATGATAAGATGGTTATTAGTCTGTAGGTTTGTTTTATTTGATGGTCATGGAATTCTCTAAACTTTGAATTCTAGCTGACTGTTTCACAGTGTCCGTCATTATTAATAATAGGATCAGGCAAAAAAGTATACACTGGCAGGTTGTAATCATATTTATTGGGCATTTATAGATGTTTATGTCTATTTACAATAGGTTTTACTACAAGTTTTCAGAGAAAAGTCTAAATACTTGGTGGCAGGCACTAAGTCTTGATCAATCTAATATTCTGATAGGAATTAACACATGCCTTGTCCAAAAAAATCTATGCCCAAGATGCTTGTTTATATCAGTGTTTTGTTTATCTGTTGCTGCCTAACAAACCATCCCCAAAACTAGTGGCTTCAATCAGAAAGTATTTTTTGATCTCACAAATTCAAGGTTAACTTGGATTTAACTGGATATATCTTCTGCTCCATGTTGTTAGCTGAAATTGCAGTCATCTGGAAGCTTGACTTAGGTGGAATGTCTGAATGTTTCAGTCACATATCTGACATTGGTACTGACTCTCATCTGGGCTCAACAAGTTCCTCGTTTCTTTTCCAGACTGTTAGAATGGTTTGGGCTCCATGTAGTGTGGTCATTGGTTTCCAAATGCATGTAAGTGGCAACTACAGGTTGCTGAAGGCCTGGCCTCAGTAGCTCCACCGTAGTATGTTCACTGCTTTCCTTTGTCAAAACAAGTCATAGGGCCTGTCAAGATATCAAAATCGTTGGTTACAGGTACTTTTTTTTAAATTTCTCTAATTAGAGTTTAAATTATATATCCTCTGGATAACATGTTTTTTTGAAGTCCTGGAGGATTTGAGAAAAATAGGAAGATGGAAAAGGGAAATGAGAAATGAGAAAAGAATTGCTACTTTTCTTTGTAATTGTTCTAGCATTTTCAACAGAAATATAGTGGTCTGGTTGCTGTAGCACAGGGATACCGCAACATAATTTTATTTGTTTTTGGGGTAGGCAAAAGATGCTTTTAGTCAAAAATACTTCCCTGAGTAAAAATCTCTGCCCTATTCTTGGTAACCAAATACTTGTTTTGTGATTTATGGGGAAAATAGATCTAAGTTGTGGGTTTTGGAAAGACTTCCCCACTTCTCTTACTGGCTCTATTGAATTACGTTCTTTCTCCCTGTCCTTTGAGAAGCAGCTTTATTCACTTGAGGACACAGGTGGCAATAAGTCAGTGAGCAGCACTTCCACCAGAGGACTCCAGTTGATCTGTCAGCTTCTAAGCAATAAATTCCCTAAGATTAAATTAATTTTATTTTGTAACATGAATGAAACATTTCCTTTTGCTCTCTTTTCCCGAAATTCAGCTCAACATATTGATAACCTGTTGGGGGTGCTTAATTTAGCTTTTGTAAGTTCCCATTTCGTGGGGCAGCAGTTTGAAGCATCGTGATGTGTTGCAGTCCATTTACAGAAATTTGGTAGTTCTGTAGATTTATGGAAACTTGATTTTCAGAATGGTATATAAAATAAATGTTTATAAAAATTTTTAGGAGTTTATAGTGATGGTGTGACTAATAATAAGAATAAGGAATTTTTTTAGAATTTCACAGGCAAAATTATAAATACCTTCTTCCTTTTTATTTTCTTCCTTTTTTTTTAATATATATTTTTTATTTTCTTCCTTAATCGGATAACAGTAAGACAATTTTAATATTATATATCTCTGATGACAATGTTTTTATGGTATGCTTTCTAGAAACATCAATAAATTTGGGAGTCATTACTAGGATTAAAATAAGAATATAATGTAGAGATTGAAAAATAAAGACTTTAGATTTAGAAAGGTTTTATATACTGAAATGTAAAAAGTTAATTTCACACAGACTAACTCTGCTTGTGAAATACTATATAGAGTCCTAGCAAGCTTTTCAATATCATTTAAAACGTTCTGTTCCAAGATGTTTTTGAGGCAAAAAGGATGTTAATTACACAGCAGGAAACATCTATCTTATTTTCGTTCCTTTTGCCTTGGAAGAGAATAAAATTTTTTTATATATGTAAGTTTTCAATATTACTTGAGCTATCTAATTAGGTTTATAAAGCTGCAAAGATACATAATCACATCTTTGCCATAAGTTTTAACAGGTTACTTATTAGATATGCAGCGTGGGGGTGGCTTAGCAACTATAGAGAACCTCTTGCTGATTGCTGGTAGAGAGAAACAGTTTTTAACTCACTGTTTCCATTTTGTGGTTACTTCTTTCCTTACCTAGTCTTTAGTGTACCTTTAGTCCTAACTATAATTCATCTTGGAGCCCAGGGATAATGTAAAGAAAAAAAAATTATTATTGCTATGTGTGGTAAAAACCAAGAAATAGGTAAGGAAAGAATTTGAAGTGAGAGGTAACATTATGTCCTGGTGTGATCAAAAGGTTTTAGAGTTTGAGTACAGAAAATGGTACCCTAAGAGACAGTGGAGAGGTCAGAATAAGTAAGGATGAAGGCTGGCACAGTGAATCTTAAACTGGGCACTTCTATGGAGTCCCCAGGATTCTTTCATATAGTCTGCAAGCTCAAAACTATTTTCATAATAATATTAGGACTTTGGAACTGAAGGAGGGGCATGGACAGAGACTTTGCTAAACGAAATGTCAGGAGAAAGACAAATACTGGATGATTTCACTCATGTGAGGAAGGTAAAGAAACAAAACAAAGGAACTGACAAAACTAACCAAAACATACTGATAAATCTGAGCTTACCAGAAGGAGAGGGGTGGGTAGAGAGCAAAGGGGAAAGAGAGCCTAGTGGACTATGGTGGAGGATTATTGGTGTTTGGATGGTGAATGTGATATGGTAACATACATTTTAAGAGTGTGATTCTGTACCCTTAAAACATATACAATGTTATAAACCAATATTACCTCAGTAAAATATATTACCATTAGAAAACTAATATGTCTTTATTTGCCTTTTTACTCATTTTCTCATGAGTGTATACTTTCCAGACTACATGATAGGCAATAACTAATAGGACATGTGCTTATGTGTTCTTGTATTGTAAAACTTACTGTTTTGTTTTTCAGTGTAGTAAATGTCAATAGATAATAACCTATGCAAACCTTCACAGCCTCAGTAATTGTTTAAAATAATTTTTGAACAACTTTGGATTTATAGAAAATTTGCAAAGATAATACAAAGAATTCCCACATACCCCGCACCTATTTTCACTTTCCCCTAATGTCATCTTTTATTACCATTTATACTTGTCTTTCCTATTACATTACTATCAGCTAAATTTTAGACCTTATTAAGATCTCTCCAGTTTTTTCAATATTCTCCCTTTTCTGTTCCAGAATCCAATCCAGCATACCATATTGCAGTTAGTTGTCATGTCATGTCACCTTAGTCTCCTCTGGTCTTTAAGAGTCTTTCTTGTTTTTCACTACCCTGTTAGATTTGAGGAGTATGGGTCAGAAACTTGTAGAAACTGAGTTTCTCTAATGATTTTCTCATGCTTATAACAGGGATTTTGGATTTTCGAAAGCGTAACAAAGGTAAAGTGCCCTTATCACATCATTTCAGAGTTGCCTGATCAAGGAGGCAGCATTTGTGAGATTTCTCTGCTATTAAGTTACTGTATTTTCCCTTCCCATCCTCTCTTTGAAAGTGAATCACTATGTCCAGTCTGTCCTCACTGAGAAGCGGGGACTAAGCTCTATCTCCTAGAGGGGCAGATATCTATTATTTGGTGTTTTTCTAAAAGGAAGATTTGTCTCTTATTCTCTAGGATTTATTTCATTTGTTTATTTAATCATTTGTATCAGTACTAACTCATTTGTATTTATTTTATACCTTGTGGTATACTTCTGTACTACATCATTTTCTTTCTTATGCAAACTATTTCAGCTTTGACCGCTAGGTATTCTTTCAGGTTGACTCAAATTTTATTTTTTTTTAAAGAGCCACAGACTGAGTACAGACAGATGGACACTGTTACTAATTTTCAGGAAGTTTAAGGAAATCTGAAATAGTTTGCTTTCACAGGCAAGTTATCAATATTTTATTTATTAAAGCATACCATGCATCTATAAAAGGGAAGTTATTTATGTAATCCCTAATAAATATTCTTTTTTAAAAATGATTTATTTATGTATACAAGAACTGGGGTGTAGGTCAGAGGTATGGGGGTGGTGAGAGGATTCACCAGAGACAGAGCAGGGAGAAGAGCAGGTGGATCTACTCAAGTACACTGCTAAGGGGAGCAGCAGATGAGGCAGGAGAGGCCTGCTGTGCCATGTGGGAAGCTCTCTGGCCGGGATCGAACTCATGCTACAGTGGCTGAGGATAGCTGCATAGCGCTGAGACTTAACCTGTTGAGCCACCAGGGAGGCCCAACTCAATATTTTAAAGTGTGCAATGACCCTGACCAAGCTGATCTAGATAATGATCATAGAATTGAGAAGCTGAAGCAGGGAGGACTTCTTTGAAAACAAGAAAAAAAATCACTAAGAATGTAAGTAGAAGTAGTTTGAGGGAGTTTCCTTGAAGGAAAAGCAGTCACTCCTTAAGTAAGTTGTAGGGAAAGCAGTGTCTTCAGAGTATAGCCAGGGTTCTTGTTAGAAAAAGAAATGTCATTCAGAAAACTATTGAAGATACAGAGGATTTGCTTGGTAACAAACTGTCAATTCTAGAGAGTACAGTGGAAGTGGTTTCCACCTTCTAGAATTAGGGTGGGAGATGGGGGCCAGGAATAGAAATAGACGATGTACAAGAGTTATAAAAATTAGAGTTAATCTTGGAGCTGTAGCTTCTGTGGTTCCTGAGACAAACAGGGATATAATTTGGGACCCGTAACTTCTTTGGTTCATGACTAAACATTATGACAGTAGTCTTGGTGAATGGTGGGGCTATGAAGGTTTCAGGGTAGTGAGGCATTTTGAGTGCTCACGTTTGAACTCACCCCAGCCCGATATAGAGCTGTGCAGGTGACCTAGCCCCATTCATTATAAAGACTACCCTTCCCCTGTGAACTGCTGTGTCATTGATGCCTTGCATCAGGTGACCATGTATGTGTTGGTCTGTTTCTGGCTGCTCTGTTTTGTTCCATTGGTTTTTTGGTTCCCTTGTTTTCTTATGATATACCACACTGACTTAATTGCTACGGTTTTTGGTATGTTTTATAGTAAGCCTTGCTATTTAGAAGTCCAACTCTTTGAGCTCTATTGTTCTTACCTATTCTTGCCTATTCTTGATCCTTTGCACATTTCTCTTAATTCCTTTTAATTTTTACAAAATTAGACTTAATTTTAACTAGAGATTTATTTTAATTTAATAAGTTTTACTTCTCCAATTCTCTGTAATTTGAAGTATCATGGTTCTGTTTGTGATAACTTTCTGTCCTAGATAAACAATGGATACTAGATAAACAATGGATAAGCACAAAAGAAAGCTGATGTACATTTATATTTACTTTGCTTCATGTATTTGTGTAGCAAGATAAAAATAAGTAGATCCAGGCAGAAAGAAAATAAGGATAAGAATATAATATGAAATAATAGATATGTTTAATACAGGTCTGTGTTTTTGTGGACAGAGTTAGGGCAGAAACTTTGACTCCCAGGTTATTGGAATCAAAGTGAAGAGAATCACAGTGTCAATAATATTAGAGCTAATCAGTTCCTCTAAAGGAGAATTGTTCCTGGTACTGAAAACCAAGGATGTAAATTTTCTCCTCTGTTGGATTTTAAAGGGAATAATGTGATCTAGCAATGTTTTCGCATAATTCCAAAGCCAAGCTTATCTAAATGGACAATGGTCTAAAATTAATTATATATGGTTTTCTAATTGCCTTGATCCAAGGGTAAAATTTAGAATAGAAAATATGTAAACTAAGTGGGTTATTCTTTATTTTTTAAAGTATATATTTCAAGTAATTCCTCTGAATGAATAAATTAAAATATAAGTATTCATTTTTTTTCTTAATCATGTTTTTATGGGAATTAGAATCTATAAAATCTATTCTTTTGGTAAGAACTTTAATTGTTCTTTAAAGTATATTTGTATACTCTGATAAGCAGCCAAGCAGAGGCCATGTGAGTTGATATTCTTCCATAATAATATTGCATAATAATACTTTATTGCCAGGTATTGTTATAAGTACTTTTATTTGCATTTTAAATTTAATCCTCATAAGAACCCCTTGATAGTAGGTACTGTGGCACATCTGTTTCACAGATGAAAATTAACTTGATGAAGTTTCTATCTGTTACAAGTAATAGGATCAAGAGTCAGCTTCTGATGATTCTTCTACGTGATGATAATTGAGGAATATTAAGAAACCTAACTTGAATTCAGATGTTCAGAAATTCTGATAGTGCTAAGATACCTCCTCAAGCATGTTCTCATATAGATGGATTGGTGAAGAAACTACATTATTCTTGAATAAAATTTTGCTTGAGATGAAACTGCATTTCCAGTAATTTATTTTTAAAATTTAATTGATACTTAAGTAAAACCCAATCTGAATAACTTCTTGAATATAGTCTTTACTTTGTATCTTATCACTTTTACTTTTGTTTTAGGAATATTAAGCTTTCATGGAACCAAGTGGCTTATCTAGTTACTATTGTAAAGAACTGAAATATAAATGAATTAAATTACTTTAATGTTTTCTATAAAGTCAGTTGTGGATGCCTTTTATACTTTCACAGTTTTAAAACATTTTCTGTAAGTTCCTTAAGAGGCATGATTTCTTGGAATTATTTAATTGAAACTAGAAAAAAATGTCCGGTATGTTTTACAGCTGACATTTCTGAAAGCTGAATGAAAATTGCAGAGCTCATTTCACCATGCTGTATTTATACTTTGGTTGAATTCTTTCATTTTAGCACTGTTTGTGTACTTGGTTTTGATATGAACCCAGTAATTTGTTTGAAACTGCTTCCATTTCACAAATAAGAAGTAGCTAAATTTTTTGTAAGATTAACTCTATCCATAGTCATTTCATTAAAGAAATTTTTAATTTTTTTCTATGTTAATTTTCAGGTTGAAGGTGTAGAACAGATGTGGAAAGATGTTCACTTCAGAAAAAGGGGTTGTGGAGGAGTGGTTGTCAGAGTTTAAGGTAACATTTACTATTTTGATTTAATAATTATATTCCAATGACTTTTTTCTGGGGCTTGAATCCATTGACTTTAAATAGATGACAAAAAGTTCTGTTTGTAACCTTTCGTTAATTAACAAAGAAGATCCAATTTCTATTTCCTTGTCTCGTGAATCTTCACTGTGATAGTTAAAATTATGTTTCTTTCACCACTAATTGTCTTCTCCTTGTCCTCGGGCACTCATTGTTACACATCATTATGTGAACTTCATGATCGAGAACCACACGAAGGAAGGGCTTGTGGAGCCCAGTCAGCCAAGACCTTCAAGGGACAAGTGAATAGTGTGACAAAGTCAGACTTACTGGCTTATTTTAGTGAGGGAATCTACACAACAGGAACTGTGGGAGCATCTCATCAAAGAGAAATATAAAATTATATTAGAGGATTTGTAGGAAGGGTGGGATTCAGATGAAATTTAAACAAAATAGAATTTTTATAAACTCAAAACAAAGCCGAACTGTATGTAATGCCGTAACAATCTGTTTTGGACTGTGAAGTGGACCCAGGGTCCTGTCATCTTAGAAACTACAAAGTTGACATCTATGTGAAAGGTTGTGTTCAGAAGCTCCGTAGCTGAGGCTCTGTACCTTCTCTGGAATATAAGGCTACTTCTCTGTCAGAGTGACTTAGATCTTCCAGGTGAGAATGGGATGTTTCATTTTCACTAATATATGTTTAAATAGCAAAGTTTTTGATATCTGTGGTTTTAGATGAGACTTTTTAGTGAGTAGAATACGATAGTCATTCAAGAAAGGAGACCCTTGTGCCCTTGGGAGAAGCAATGGTCCCTGTTAATTTTGCAGCAGGCCATATTTATCTTTGTTATTTCATCCTTATGAACGACTAGGCAGATTTTTTTTCTTCAGCTTTTATAGTTTTGGCTTGAGTATCCTTCTGTGGATCCTGTAAGTCATCATAGGATGAAAGTACACAATATATGGTGCCTTCTATATATTGTAATAGTTTGATTATGTCTTGTTTATTATTTTTTTCCTACACATGTTGTCTTTGTGAATACATATTCAAGGTGTTTTTTAAGCTTCAAGAATGCTTAAAGAGTGTTTAATATGGTTCATTATATGTTGATTTTGTGGAGCAGGTTGATGGACATTTTCAAGTTTAATAGTTGAATGCCAGTTCTAGGGCATTCCTGAGTTTAATGGAGAAGTCACTTTTACAAAAGCAAATACTACTAATTCTTCAGTCTCTAGTATGGGAGTTATTAAAAAAAGGACATATTACAAGGTGGGGCATAGGGATCAACTATGAAGAAAAATAATTGAAAATTGTAATTGATTACCGTCCTTTCTCATCTATTTATCTCTTTCCTTCCCCTCCTGACTTGGATATGCAGACATCCAGAGGAAGTATGTCAATAAGTGATGAAGGGTAGTGTAGCAGTGTGCCCTGGTATCTGACACAGTTAGGGTGAAGGCTTGCAGCAGTGGAATGTTAAAGAGTCAGCCAGAGTGGTTTTATTGGTGGAGTGGTTTACCTTGAGCAAATAGGTATATATTTGGAGCATAATGAGAGTTTGGTACTCTGTGTCTCAGAATGAAATCGCAAACATGGAATGAGAAAAGGTAAGAAAGAATCCTTAGACATGTTGCACTGGAATCATGGAATCAGAAAAATCACTATGAACTCATGTAACTGAATATATATATGTGTGTGTGTATATATATATATATATATATATATATATATATATATATATATAAAATGTGATATATTTATATATGTAGGTCCACACATATATGCGCAGATATTTCTTAGTTTTGTTCACAGAGAGAACCAACAAACAATGGCATAACCATGCCAATGAGTACACCAAACATTTTGTTTCCTAAAAACCATCTTCCACAAAAAGACATTAGGATTTGAAGGAAAAAAAAAATCTATTTCTAATTGATATTTTACCAATAGAACATGTATTATCTGGTAGTAATACTTCATTGAAAATTTTATAAATTTAATTCAGGGGTAAGGAACATTTTCCATTGGGAGGCGGGGAATGGAATCATGTGTCTCATGAAATAAAAGTAATTTAATTTTTCTTTATTTCCCCAATTAAATTTGCTCAATATTAAATCTACTTAATATAACAAATGTTTCAAATTATTGTCAAATCTGTGTTACAGGCAGTTAAAGGGAAGATATTTCCGTTTCCTTAATTAATTTGGAAGACATTTCTAAAAATTATTTTAAGCAGTATTCTGAATTGTATTAATGTGTGTTGAATTCAACTGTTTGTTTGCTAAAGAGATTAAGGTTGTTAGGTAAAATCAGCAGCATGCTAGAGGTAATAGAAGATAGAAAAGTGCTTGAGAACAAATCTGTCGAGTACTTTTTAAATTAGAGTATCTTGTCCTTTGAAATGACTAATGATGTGAAATTGCATTAAAATATTCAAGAAAGAAAGTTTGGAGGTATTTATATTTTTAGAAAAGTCTGTTGTTTAATTGCTTTGTTTGTTAAATTTAATAACTATGGGCTTAATGAAGCCAAGGACATCATGAGTGAAAGTGGTACAAAGTACTTTGGGCTGTGAAGTCAGAAACCCTTTGATATCATCATGATACTTCTGCTGGGGGGTTTTGCCTTTGGGCTGTGGACCCTCACTAATATTCTCTTTATATCCCAACAAGGTGATTAAGTTGGAACTTCATTGTTTTGAGATTTTGTGAATAGTTCAAAGATTTACTTGTAAAATATTATTTTCAGGCTGTATTATGTTTTTCTTAATGTTATGTGTAGATTTACTAGGAAGGTTTCCAGACTCCTAATTTTTTCTGTTTTCTGATAGTCATTGAATCTCAATATGTGACTCAAAGTTCAGTCTTCTATGTAAAGTTGAACAGAGTTGTTTTATCGGTTCTCCACCCATCTGTCCATCTTCATTAATTCTCTTCTACCCAACCCATATCATCTCCTTACATTGAAAAAGAACCATCTGTCCAAATGATACTTTTGTATGAAGCATCTGTCTTTTTCAAATTTTGCAAAGACTCATTTCCCAACATACTTTCACATTACTACTTATTTTTTTTCAGTTCTGCCTTCTGAAAAGTGAGAAAGTTTAGCTAATATTTAAGAAGGCCAGTACCTTTTAACTAATACAGTGCAAGAAAATGTAACTGATGTTAGACTCTTTTGGAGCTTAAGTTTTCCTGACCACTGTTCATATATACAACAATTTTATTTTCACCCCATGTATAGACAAAAGTAACTTTCTCTACATTCACAGAATGAAATAACAGAACTGTGATAAAATCTAATAGTTCTCTACACTAATTTTTGGATTCTTTTTCGTATTTAGCAGCAGTAGCCTAGGTCTAGGTATTTTCTAGATCTTGTCTTTCAGAAAAGTGCTATCCTTTTGTCTAGGGAGGTTTCACAGGAAATATTTTACCTTCTTGTAACCGGAACCAAGCTGCCTTAGCAGCTTGGGTGCCTTCAGGAGCGGTGGGACCCCTTTCCCCGCTGCTCCAGAGTCAGTTATGGCAGTTGCTCCTGCCCAGTAACTGCCGTTTTTTGAACGGACCAATCAGGTGCTAGGCGCTGATGGGTAGGTCCAATCAGCTCCAGGATTGAAAATGGTCCAATCAGACTTGTGGATGGTACTCTGGGAGAGGATATAAGCCAGGATTGGAGGGACCTAAAGGGGGGAAAAGATTGAACCGAAAAGGGGGAAAAAGAGAAGAGAAGAAAAAGAGGACGCCAGCCCCAGAGAGAAGAGGAGGCCCCTGAACAGAAGAGCAGGAGAAGACACGACGACACCAGCCCCCAGGGGAAGAAAGACGACGGTTCCAGACTCCGAAGAGAGAAGAGAGAAGCCCGTTCCTGGTCTCTGAGGGAGAGAGAAGAAAAGATGCACCAGCAGCCGCCCTCTGAGCAGGAAGAGAAGCCGAAGGACTCTGCAGAGACTGGGCCTCCGGTCCTGTCTCTGACGTAGCCTGAAAGGAGCCCCAGAGGCCCTGGGCCTGGTGTCTCAGAGGCCTGTCTGTTGGTCTAACCCAGCACCTCCCCAGGAGCTGCCGTCCCCGATGCGTTCTGAGTGAGGGGGCCGCCACCTGAGGGTGCAGTAAGCTCTCTGCTTCCCCCATTTGTACAATAAACCCCATGTTTGCTGTTGTTGTTCCTGTAGCCTGAAGTCTCCTGCAATTGTGCGCGTGGGTGAGAACCCACAGGCAGTGACCTGTCCTCTCATCAGGCACTGTCCTTTGTTGTATTTGGCCTTTTGGCCTTTTGGGGCTTTTTGGTGGCTCTTGCCTCAGAGCCTGGGCATTTGTGGCCCCGTCTGCCCGATTTCATTATGAGGGTTAATTGGTAATAGGTACATTAACTGAAAATTGTAATATTTTTGAGTGTTCTGGTTTTAACGTAGATAGTACGTGTAGTATTATAATAATCTTTTTATTCCCTAATAATTTAAAAAAGATTTATATTTCAGTTCATTTGTTTAAAATTTGATAGTTAGGCACACATATATTGTGTTTTGCACAGACAATCAGGTTTATTTCCATTCAGGGGATTAGAAATCTGCTGTTTATTTGACTTTTATTACCTTTTATATAAATTCCCTCAGTGTTATGTTACTCTTGATCAAATAATGGAAATGGAATGTTGCCTGGAGATCTTTTGTTACAATGCTTTTGAAAGATTGAAGAATGTTCTAATCTCCTCTTTATGTAAGTGGTTAAAGTGAAACTATTCCCCCTCCCCAGGTCTGAAGAATGGTGGGAGGATCCAGATCATATTTACCAACCATTGGGGTAAACAAAACTCTCTTAGGAAAAAAAATCTATTCACTTATATATATGTCCTAAGGTAAAATGTGACCTATTTTTAAAGAATCTACTTAAGTATAAACAGTGGCAGTGTTTATTTCTTATTTTGTTTTATAATAAGTTCCTTCAGCAAAGGTTTTAGTGTGAGGCCTTGTGCTGAATGCTGTGGATAGAGAGGTGATAGTTGTTGCCCTCAAGAAACTCACAGTGAAGTAAAAATGAATCAAATATTATTTTAAAAAAATTTATTTTTGCATGCAAGAACTGGGGTGTAGGAACCAGGGTGTAGGTGCTGGGGCGAGGGGGTGGTGGTGAGAGGAATCACCAGAGACAGACTGGGGAGCAGAACAGGTGGCTCTAAAATATACTGCTGAGGGGAGCAGTGGGTTTGACAGGAGAGGTTTGCTGCGCCATGTGGGTTAGCTCCCTGGCCAGGGATAGAACTCATGCCACAGTGGCTGGTGATAGCTTGATAGTGCTGGGACTTTAACCCCTGCGTCACCAGAGAGGCCCTGAATCAAATATTCTTATAAAAATTTATGCGATTTCATTTTCTGTGTCTGTTTATACATACTCATACACCTCTGTTTTAAATCATGAAACCATGGGATATGGAACAGCTAAGAAATAGAATCAGAATATTTTAGGATATATTTGCTTCAGGATTAAGATTTGTTGATTAAGGAGTGATTTGCTTGAGAAAGAATAATGACTTAGGAGGTAGACTTGTTAAGGAAGAGTTATGCTCTAGAAGGATAGGATTTTATCATGTTATAATGAAGTGCTTTGTTTTTGTCCTTTCCAGATTTACATGTACTAAAAACCAATTCACTTAATGCTGACCTTTTATCTCTTCCCCTTCCTCTCTGGTTATGGTGTCGTTTCTGGATGGTTGATGCTAGCAAGATGTGATTAGTTGTCAATATTTTAAGTGGCACTAGGATAACTAGTGTTTTGGTGGTGTGGCTGTCTTTTTCACCAATTCTGAGAAGTCTAAAAATGTTCCCCAATTCTGTAAACTAGAGCAGCCCCCCCTAACTTAACAGTTTCAATATGTAGCTCAGGAGTTATTCTGATCAGATGATCTGTGATCTTTTAGGTTTCAAGCATTTTCAGATCCTTACATAATAAGTTTCTCAAGAAGCAAGATTGGTATAGATAATGAAACTTGTAATTTATATGATGCTATTAAAAATACATCTTTGGCTTTATACATGATTTGTATTCTCATTTCTAACCCCTAGATCAAAGATGAGCTGTTGATGTTAATGTATGTTCCTGTTGATGACAAGACATTTTTTAAATTTTTACAATTTTATCATTGAGATATAATTCACATAACATAAAATTCACTGATTTAAGGTGATAATACAATGGTTTTTAATATTTTCACAAAGTTGTGTAACTAAACCAGCATCTAAATTCCAGGACATTTCTATCACCCTGAAAAGCAACTGCAGACTTCTTAATTATTCCCAATTTCCCTTATCCCCCCAGCCTCTGGCAACAGTCAATCTACTTTCCCACCTGTATCGATTTGCTTATCAGAACATCTCATAATGTATTTTTTAAAATTTGTTTAGACACTACCGGAAACATCTTTATCAAATTATGCCACAAATTTGAAAGACAAGAATTCTTTAGTTTCTTCTCTCTATAAAGTTATCCAGGAGCCACAAAGTGAGGTAAGTACTCTTAGTTTATTGTACTGGTACTATTCAGTGGGTTAACTTTAAAGTTTTTTTTAATAGTGAAATATAGTATATATGAAAGAGTATGGAAATGTATTTGTTTAAAGAACTGTAATAAAATGGGGTACTATCACCTAGGCCAAGAAATAGAATTATTTCCATATTCTAAAAGCAATCTTGAAATAGTTCTTCCTCATCTATCTATCTATCTAAATCAATCATCCGTCATCTATCCACTCACCTTCCTACTTTGCTAGAGGAGCCCAGAAAAGTCTGGGTCACTACATTTATTCATTCAGCAAATATTTGTGTGCCCATTGTGAGCTATCTGAAAAGTTAGACAATAGAAAGAAGAGGTTTGGAAATAATGTAGAAAATAAAAAGGCATGGCATCTGGGGGGGAGAAAGCTAATAGTCGAATGCAGTCATTACCCAGAGAGGGTAAGACTATTAGGAACTGAAGCTGGCAAGACAGTTTTAAGTTGTAACCATGATGGGCCTAGAATTCCATCATAAGCTTTTCAGACTTCTTTTTTTATAGTGAAGGGATGACTTGGTCAGATTATTGTTTTAGGGAGGGGGCTATGTGGAACATAGCTTGGAGAATGGAAAAACTGAAAGAAGACTAGGAGACTGGCAATAGCATAGGAAGGAGCTATTGAAAACCTGAACGAGGGCAGTGTCTTACTGGGAATGGAAGAGAGAGAGTAGAGGATGAAGGTCTGAGCTACATAATTCTTTTTGTACTTGAGTTTGGTAGATGACATAATCAGCTCAAATACCACTAATTTTATTCATTGGTAATACCCTGAAGTCCAGTCCTAAAGGGACCTATGTACTTTTGGGATGAAACTATCAAAACAAGAGTCTTGTTATTTGAGTAGTTACCCTCTTTTGGAGGGGGTATGCAATAATCCAGCTACTACTGATTATATTATAAAATGCATCATGAGTTTTAGGTGCTGAAGAAAATATTAGGGCTTATATTGACAAACCAAAGACTTTAATTGGAATAATGGAATAGAATAATAATATTTTGCTAGTTCCTTTCTCTTCCCCAAAACTTCTTAATGTGTAGTATGTATAGATAACCTGTTTTCTTTAAGGATTTAGTTTTCAAATATTTGGATGGAAGCTGGTTTAAAGTTTTCTGCATTTAATTGAGAATTACTTCACCAAATAGAGTAAGTATAGCTATGTGCTTTGTTATTTTTTAAAGAAATTAAATATTGTTTATTATTTACTGTTTAATATTTTAATGGACCTAAAAATTATTACTTTTCTGGAGTGTATTTCAATTAAGCTACTTTGAATGGAGTTTGTATGGTAAATTGTGATACACAAGGGAATCTACAGTTGAGTACAGCTCTACTAGTTTAGAGCAGATTTCTCAAATTAATTGTGGTGAAGGACCAGTTTATATTTTAAAAAATCCCTAATTTTAAGATACACATATGATTAGAGGCTAATAATGTTCAAGCCTGTTATGAAACAGCTGCTTTTGAAAGAGTCAAAGAAGGTCTTTTTGGTGTTGTACAGAGAGGGAACCCAGGATGAGAAGTCAGTTCAGTGGCTGCTGACCCCTGAATAGTAGTGTCCTTCCAACTTTTCTGTATCTTTTTCCTACCTGTATTCCTCTGTAATTGTTCAACGCAAAAAAAAAAAAAAATTGCAATATTTTCTTGCAAATTTATTCAATTTTAGCTGTTTCCCATCTTCGATCTCTGCTTCAGTCATTTATAGGCATTTAAATGTCAATCCTTTTAACATTAGAAATCTTCCTTGAGATACAGACTTCTTATGAATGGATTATTATAAAAGCTCACTTGTAAAAGACATTTAAAAATTCAACCCAAACACTAGAAACACAGCATGTTCTAATTCCCCATTGGTTATCTTAAATGTATTTAAGTTATTTAAGTCCAATATTGTTTTTCCCACATTGTGTCATTTTTTCTTTTCTCACATTTTTCAGGATGTTTGTAAAGGGGTCAAGACCAGCCATGGCTGAATGTTATGAGCTGTGTGATTTTGGTCATGGTAGATAGCTTCTTTGTTTAATTTCTGTATGTTTCAAGTATGGATAAGGCATTCCCCTAAAGCTTGTAATCATTTGATTCTGCTTTCATAAGCAAAAACCCTTTCAGTTTTGGATTTTAAATGTATCATAAGGCCTTTTTGAGGGCATTTTGGTTAAAGTTATATGTTCATGCAGGTTATCGAATACACTGTCAACATAGGTTTCATAATTTTGCAAATACTTGCTAGACCACGTATCAGTTGATTTTATCAAAATTTTCCCAGGTGTATGAACTCTACCCTGAAGACTAAACAGTCCCCTGCTAGTCTTTCTTCATACCACCTCCAACTCTGTTCCTCTAAATTCCTACCCTGAAGACTTTTGCTCTCTACAAAGGAGCTTACTTTCCCTCCTCATCCTCCAGTTTCCACTTACTTTCCAGGGTGACAGTAGACATCTGTTGCCCTCTAATGGAAAATTTCAAAATTTTCCACTTTGAAAGTGGAAAAGTATTTCTTAATGGTCAGAAATTAGATAATTTTTCAATCAGAAAGATTAGTTTGACCTAGTCAATGTTCATTGAAGTATAACTTTTGCTATAACTTGAATAAGTAATATTGATTCTTATTATACTCAGTTTAATTTATATATTTAACTTATTTGAAATCAAAACATCTGCTATAAGTTAGTTTCTATTCATTACATTTATTATTAGTAAAATCTGTTTAATACATTGACTTAAATCTATTGCCTAAGTTACTGAAATGAATGAATTGAAAATATAATAAGCTTGATGATTTGAAATATCAGTACCCTGTGAATCTCTTGACATAAATGATTATAACTTGTGATCATTGTGTATGCTTTAAGATAATACCTCTAAGAGTCTCTTTTCTTGCCTTCAATTTAAAAAAATATCCACTATAAAGATACAATCGAATCTATTGACTGGATAATATTGGGGTCATGATGGGAGAAGAAAAAGTTATAGATAACTCCAAATCATTCTTAAAACAAAATAACAACAATATTTAGATTACCTATGGGCAATTAACTGTGGTTGCATTTGGGGTCTAGATCTTGGGGTTCTATAATTATTCAACTACCTCCACACACCAGTCATGGCTGTATTATAACATCAGGAGGGAGATATGACAGCCATTACCTAGGATTGATTCCCATTTTGGTTTCTCCAACCCTGTAGCCAATAATTTGTGTGTTTTATCAAGAAGAAAGAATATTAAGGAAGAAACTTCTTACAACCTAGTTAGTTAATTTAAGAAGTTAGCGAAAGATACAGTTTTAATAATACTACTACTTCAGATTTAAAGAATATTTTAAAGTTTTCAAAATGCTTCCATATATGTTTCTTCTGCACTGTCTGGCCTTCTACTAGAGTTGAAAGTTGTACTAACTAGCTTACCCATGAATAGTTTTTTTTCCAATAATATGGAAAAATTTACATATTTTAATGATTACCAGTCAGGGAAAACCTTTTGTATTTCATGTATCATTGTCATTCAAAACATTTTAGTCCTTAAATTAACATTTCATCTTTCTTTCAGTTGCTAGAACCTGTCTGTCACCAGCTTTTTGAGTTTTATCGCAGTGGAGAGGAGCAGTTGCTACGATTTACACTGCAGTTTCTCCCGGAACTGATTTGGTGCTACCTTGCCGTCTCAGCCAGCAGAAATGTTCATAGCAGTGGATGCATTGAAGCTCTTCTTCTAGGGGTTTATAATTTGGTTTGTATTTCATGTAGTTAACAAAATGGTTGTCAGCGAAAACAAATATATAATAGCAATTATTTTTCATTTTAGTAAAACTAATACTTGTTTTTCCTGCATCAAATGATGCATGGCTGATTCGCCAAAAAATAACTTTATGGTGGTTGAGGGCTATGTTGGTATACATATAATTGTATAAATATACATTTTGAATTGACTGAAGACTGGAAATCAGACCATTCCAATTCTCTTATAGAGATATCTGAAAATGTGTTGAATTTTAAAGTTTTTAAACTTAAAAACATTGTCTATGTATCATCGTCACGAAAAGTTTAGGAGAAAAAAACTAGTCTTAAAATTTACCAGTAATAATTCATTGAAATTTGAACTGTCTCGGAGTTTACAACACTGATTTAAAATATAATTTGCATTAATAGTGTTTATATGAATTAGTATGGTATTCTAGATTCTTAAAATTTGTACTTCTTAAAATAGATAGAGAAATTTAAAGACCTTTTATTTACATATTTTATGACTGTTAATTAGTATAGAAATTATAACTTTTTATTTAAGAAATATCAATGATTATTAAGTCATAATTAAGAGATGCCAGTTTTTAAACTTTCCTTGTTTAAAAAAATTTAGCCAAGGATTAGGTAAATAAATTATGATAATCCTTGGATATTTTTCAGCCATTCTTAAAACTATATGTTACTTGTATTTTAAAAGTAATACTTAATAGTTAGTAGTTTAAAGTCATAGTTTAAATTTTTAGTTGACTTTACGATTCATTTCTTAGTTCTTTTAAACTAACAATTTTAATTTAACTTTTAAATTATGTGTAAAAATTTAAATATTTTAAGATCTTTTTTCACTTTTGTAGGAAATAGTTGACAAACAAGGACACAGCAAAGTACTGAGCTTTACAATTCCATCTTTATCCAAACCATCTGTATATCATGAAGTAAGTAACATTTTATCAAAGTAAGTTAATTGGTTCTAAGTTTTGATGTTGCTATAAATTAGGTCTGATTATTTATTTTTTTAATATTCACTTATTTATGCATACAAGCTGGGGTGTAGGCCAGAGGTGGGGGCCGGGAGAGGATTCACCAGAGACAGAGTGGGGAACAGAACAGGCAGATTGACTGAAATACACTGCTAAAGGGAGCAGTGGACGAGACAGGAGAGGTCTGCTGCACCATGTGGGAAGTTCCCTGGCCAGGGATTGAATTCATGCTGCAGTGGCTCTGGTAGCTTCGTAGTGCTGCAACTTAACTTGTTGCACCGCCTAGGGTCTGGTTATTGAGGCAAAATAAATTAATCAATTTATTTTGTACCTTAAAAAGTATTAATACCATGCAAAGTATTTACTATTCCCAAAGTGAAATGAGAAATCAAAATCATTAAATTTTAAAAGCTGATAGTAAAGAGAGCTATTGAAGCTATTCATTTTGAAATACTTTTCTGATAATATCAGAAGAAAACTAGTCTATTTTTGAGTGTGTGGCAATTATGTATAAGCATAGTAGAACTTTTGAAGTTAAACTATTTTGTTTGTTTCTGTTTTGTGATATGGTTTTTAGTCACTTACTAACTTGTTCTGTTCTTTGAATAGAAGATTTAGTAAGCAGTCTGAATAATTTTAAGATATGTGATCTTCATTCTTTGTGGTGTGTACATTCTAATTTTTACATTTTTGACAGAATGACTTTCCTCCCTCATTTAAATGTCTTTTCTTTAGCCTTCAAGCATTGGGTCCATGGCTCTGACTGAGAGTGCACTATCCCAGCATGGTTTATCAAAGGTTGTGTACAGTGGACCTCACCCCCAAAGAGAGATGCTGACAGCACAGAATAGGTATACTGTAGAGATCTTACTACACCGAGTTGACAAAATTATTTCAGTAGATTTATAAATAATGTTTAATGAATTGTGTGTAACAGTTTTTTAAAATATTTAATCATTTCATGTAAGAGAAAAACATATCTTCTCAGTTTGTTACTTTGCTTCTAGATCATTGAATTTGTTATTTACATATTTTTACATCATTGTTCATTTTTTTGTACAATATTTGATTTCTCCTCTCAGGTGTTATCCCCATAAAATTACCACCACCAAGGCACCCGTGAACCATCACCATAGACTCTTGTGCTCTTCTCCCATTTTATTCCCTTTCCCTCTCCGTCCCCTGATGAATGTCTCCAATTTATGGTTTGACTGCTAGTTTTGTCTTTTGTTTTTTCTGATCCCTTGTATGGTTTCCCTATGTTCCTCCTATAAGTGAAACCAGCTGATATTTTTCTTTTTCCTTCTGACTTATTTCACTGAACATAATTCCTTCCAGCTCCATCCATTCTGCTGTAGATCATTGAATTTTTTTTAAAGATTTTATTTATGCATACAAGAATATGTAGATGTAGTCAAGAGGTATGTGTGTATGGGGGGGGGGCGGCGAGAGGATTCACCAGACAGAGTGGAGAACAGAATAGGTGGGTCTACTGAAAGACACTGCTGAGGGGAGCAGCAGGTGAGAAGGATAGGTCTGCTGAGCCATGTGGGTTGCTCCCTGGTTGGGGATTGGACTCAAGTTGCAGCAGCTGGTTATAGCTTCATAGGGCTGACTTTAACCTCTGCGCCACCAGGGAGGCCGATCATTGATTTTTAAAGATGATTTTCATATGACTGTTACTTTTTCTTCTTAGTTTTGTTATTGTATGATTATACTGTACAGGGTGTTCCATAGCATAATACCTCTCCTCTCCTCAATGCCTGCTTAATTATGATTGACTAATTAGAATTTTAAAGATTTATAAATATTCTTTTGATTTGTCTTTAGGTTTGAAGTGTTGACATTCCTGTTGTTGTGTTACAATGCTGCCTTAACCTATATGCCCAGTGTTTCTCTTCAATCACTGTGTCAAATTTGTTCAAGGTAAATTAAAATTCAAATGTTTTTAATATTGAAACATATGAACCTAGGATTCCTAAGTTTTTTTTGTTTGTTTAATTATTTGTTTAAAATATTAAATGAGTTAATAGAAAGTTAGCCTAGTCAGTACCTAGAAAGCTCCTTGTAAATTATATCCACAAAAACACGACGAAGAGTATAAAGTAAATATAATTTCAATGGAACATTTAATTAGAAAAGGGTCATAATATATATCTAAAAGGATGGAACTATATGATTTCAATTTTTGGTATGTAATTGGTTTCTATTTACTTTCTATTATTAATTTTTACTGTGCTCTGATTGGAAATAGTAAGAGATAATGGTTTTTAAGCTTTTGTTGTTGAAGAAAAATTGAACCAGAGGACTGACTAAATTATTTAGTCCTTGGGTATGCTATGCAACATTTCCAAATTCTGATTTTAAAGATTATTTAATGATAGTATATATGATATAGTTCGAGCATTGGCTGGACATGATCAGAATATTAACAATAGTTATTTCTAATTGATGAAATTATAGCTCATTTAAAATTTTCTCATGTTGATGTTCTGTCATTCCCTAAATTTCCTATATGAATATTGCATCTTTAGAAAGAAAAGCAAAATGAAAAAAAAAAAAGTCCTAGAGAAAATGCTTTTGATAATTCAAGTAAATTAGGGAAAATATAGAATTAAGGAACTTGTAGGGTAATTTAGATTTAGGATGTTTATTCAGAAAATATAACTAGGGAAATTAGTCAGAAGAAGAGCAATACTAGAAATCAAATTAAAGCAAAGTAAACCAGCAAAAACTGATGCTAAATAAATAGAAAATTACACAGGTCTGAAGGAAGAAGGGAGGCAATAAGGCAAAGGGCTTGACAAAAAAGGAAGAGAAGTGGAGAGAGTCTTCAGATGATTACTGTGTTTGAAAATACTTACTAGACCTTGGAAGATGGTACCAATTTTCCTTCTTCTCCACTTACTAAATCTTTATAATATGATTCTTGTTTTAATTTTTTTAAAGATAGAGATGCCTCAAGTTTTGAATTTCATGAATCTGTAAAATTTAAAACAATCTGGAGTGGATGGGGTATCTACATAGTGTTATGGACTTTATAAAATGAGTGTAAGAATGAACATTTTGTTTAAGGAATAAATTGATACAACAATTTTCACCTGTGGAACTTAAAACATACTACAAAACCCAGGTCTATATAGATATACAACCAGAAAGATTTCATGGACTATCTGAGGTAGATTAAGTGACAAATGTACCCTTTCTTTGTTTAATCATCTGATTTTTTTTTTGAAGTGAAATACAAATATTACAGATAAAACTATACTAAAATGGTAGGTTAAATTCTCTCCCACTGTATAAAGGACTCTCCTGATTTTGTTCTCCTGGTGACTCAGCTAGCTGTCTGACTTGGATATGGACTGCTATGAATTCTTGATCAATTTATTTGTTTCCTGTCTATCTATAAGGAAATCTTGCCCCTTTCTTCATTCCTAAATCACCTTCCTGACCACTTGAACAATTTTTTTTCTTGTTTTCTGTCTAGTAAGGATATTTTGTGTAAATAAACCATTCTATAGATCAATTCTCCTCACTGGTAAAATGATGGATGGATGGATGGATGGATGGATGAGTGGATGGATGAGTGAATGGATGGATAGATGGGTAGATAGATAAGATCTCAACACAATGTCTGCTACAATGTTATCACTCCCAAATGGTAGCGATTATATACTATACTCCAGTGATGAAGATACATGTTTACTGTGTATACACAGCAGCTCTTTCTTCTTACCTGTTGGTTATTATCATATCAACAGTTCTAGAGCATATCTTATCCTAGGCTCTCCCTAGTTGAAAGAACCCACAGTTGACTTTTCATTGCTTTATTATTCTATTTATAAACATTTTACCTATCTAAATCGTGTTGATCTTTTGCAACCCAATTCAAATAATCTTCTCTCCAACTATGTGAGCATTATTTTTATTGTGATCGTCTCTGAAGGAAGGTGAAACAAGATGGAGCTTTTATTAGGCTTTTAAAAGAGCAGGGGCTTGAGAATAGAAAAGTGCTCATTTCTGCATGGTAGTCTTCCGTTTTCTCTTCCTCCCTTACTTCCCCCCTTTACTCTCCTGACCTTTCTGCTTCCCTCACTACTTAAAAAACAGAGCAGAAAGGGAAGAGGTTTTTGAAATTGGTGAGTTTTATTTCATGTTCTTCTTTTTTACCCAGGTGCATAGGAAGTAAAGCTAGACCAAATTTTAATATTTCTCAAAAAAGAACTAGAAAAATAATTGTTTCTCTTTTTCAGTCTATTTCTACTCACTGGTCTGATGATAGTATTACAAAATGATTAGTGTGACTTGTAACTTAGGATATATTGATAACAACTTCAAGAGTTTATATTTCAGTATAATATGACAGTGTCTCTCAACAGAGAATCAGAATACGGCAAGAGTTTTCCTCACTTAAAAACTGATACTCAGAGCTTTCTTAGATATGCACTGACAAAATATGTCTTCTAAAAGGATTTTTCCTTCAACATAGTTTATTAAATATATATGTATTTTCTGTTGAGTAAATTAACACAGAAATTGGAGTTATGCCATCTTAACTACTGTAGTTACTCTTCTGTCTGGGATTTCAGGGAAATCAAATAACTTCCAGAATACTCTTGATGAACAGAGGCGTCAGGCATTCATGTGTCATGTAGTGTTAATGATTGTTTTTGTTTTGTTTCCTTCTGCATTTTATTTAAATTTAGTGAAGACTGTATGAGAAAAGAATATCCTTGAATAGAGAGATCAGAGAACTAAAGAGTAAATCACAGAGTTTTTAAGTTTTAAAAGAATGGAATGGAGAAATGAGGGTAGTGATACCATTCTCAGTTTAATGATAGCTGGACAAGATTAGATTATTTTGGGTCTCAGCTCAAGTGTTACCTTGTGGGAAAGGCCTCCATAACTGTCTTTAAAAAAATAGTACCTTCCCACTCCAGTTTATTTCCTTTTAGTACTTCTAACACTGTAATTACCTTGTTTATTCATTTGGTGTAGTCTTTCAATTGCAGGAACTTCATGAGATCAAGAACTTTGATGTTTTGTTCACTGGTCTATAGAGTTTACGAAAGTAACTGGCATACAATAGAAACTTAACTGTTTGTTGAGTGAATGGGATGATAGATGAACTCTTCCACTATATGATTAAAGGAAATAATTAGGATTTTACTTTTTAAAACCTTTTATTGATATATGCAAAATTTCTGCAGTCAGTTGCTACAGTTTGAGTAAAGTTTTAGTAGTTATGAAAAACTAACTGCTGTGGTTTGAATGGTTGTGTCCTCCCTCTCCAAATTTGTATGTTGAAATCTTAATACTGGGTGTAATAGTATTAGGAGGTGAAGTCTTTGGGAGATGCTTAGAACCATGGGTGGAACCCTCATGAGTGGGATCAGTGCTCTTATATAAGAGATCCCACAGAGTTTCTTCACTCCTTCTGCCATGTTGGAATATAATGAAAAAACTATTGCCTTGAAGAGAGCCCTCATCTAGCTACACTGGTCCCCTAATCTCAGACTTCAGCCTTCAAAACTGTTCAAACTGAATTTCTGTTGTTTATCAACTACCCAGTCTGCAGTATTTGTTACAGCAACCAATGCCTTAACTCTAACCCTTTGCATTTCTTTATAAAGATTTAAATTCAGCCTCTAACAGATGATTGCTTATTTTTTAAAAAATTCATTAATTAATTGAGGTAATATTTGTATCCTGCCATCAGCTATAGCCACTGTAGTACACCCTCACCAAATCACCCACAATCCACCCCATAGTCCATTGTGCTTCCTTCCCTCTTTGTTCTTAGCCCTCCCCTTCCTCGTCCTCCCTCTCGATTGCTTGTTTCTTAAATGGGTAGCTAATAGAGAAAATGAGAGAATCTGGAATCTTATCCCCCTGTGACTCTTTCAAGCATTTTGGTATTTGAGAAAATTGCCCTTTAGATCTTCACTAATGTAAATTTAAAACTTGATTGATTTTTTTTCAAGCCAACTAGAATTTTTAAATACTTAAGTTATTACATTAAAAAATATGAAGAAGCAAATGGAGTTAATTTAAATAGCTTGAATTCAGTATGTCCTAAATAGTATCATTTTTACATGTATTCACTATAATATTGAGATATTTTGTATTTTTTCATTAAAAAAATGTTGATTGACCATCTTATAGAACTATGGTAAAGTTGTCTTTGAAAAGTTATGAAAAAAGTTGTGAAAAAGTTGTTTACTGAACCCTGTACTTCTTATCATGTTTAAACTTGTATATCCAGTCCAGTAACCATCTCTATTACTATATCCTATAGATGCTTTATCAAAGTGAGAACTCTTTCTGTTCCAACTAAGTGATATCTACGTAAAACTAGATTACGTAAACTAGGTTACGTAAAACCAAAGAGAAAACTTTGTGGCTCTTGGTACATTGGAAAAACGGGGCAGGAACTGGCCTCAGGGTCATTTAGATCCAGAGGCTCAAATGTTATGAGGATATCCGCTCCCATGTCTCTTGTATCAAATTCTTCATCTGTTGGTGCTGTACTTTCTTTCTCAAGGTAAACTTCTTTCATGTGGTAAGAATAGTGACCAAAGGCAGCTAAAAGTTTACATTGTCTACCTTTAATAAACTCAGAAAGAAGAACATCTCTCCCATCTTTTCTGTGAAAAACAATCCAGCAAAAAGGCTCTGATTGTGCCAGCTGGAGGTTTCTACAAACCCTTTTGGGGCCATGTTGGGTACTGTTATTAAAAGAGCACTATAGCAGTTTAAATATTGATTTGGCTGTTACAACAGAGATAAATCATGGTAACTTAAAGTGGATGTTTATTTATTTATTTACTCTATCTAAAAGTCCAAGTTGATTGATGGTCTGGAAGTAGACTGGCTGTTTCTAAAGTGTTCAGGCTTTTTCTTTCTTGAGTTTCTGCCACTCTGTAGGAAGTGACCCTTGTGTGTATGAAACACTGTATTATATCTACTTTCTGTCTTGCAAGCAAGGAACAAGCATACAGCTGCTTCTATTAATAGACCATTGTCTAGAACAAGTTACATGATCAAAATTAGATGCAAGGAAGGCTGGAAGATGTGGTATTTACTGAATGTTTAATTGATTGAAAAAGCCTATCTTTCATATATTCGTTCTCTATTATTGATATTTACTATCGTGCCTATCATAAAGCTGTAAGTGTAAGAAATTTTTTTCCGTTTGCTTCTTTAGGTTATAAGAGTAAGAAGAATCTCTATTTTATTTTGGACGTACATTTTTTTTATAACATCAAACAAAATTTGAATTGGTTTTATTTGATGCACAGCTACTTTTTCTTAGTTTCTGTCTTGGTCATATCAGGTTGCAGTAATAAAAGACCATAAATTAATGAGTACATATTTATTTCTCACAATTTTGTAGGCTGGGAAATCAAAGGTCAAGGTGCTGACAGTTTTTGATTCCTGGTAAAACCCTCTTCCAGTAGGTTACTCTCTTCTCACTGTGTCTTCACATGACAGAGAGAAATATTGGTGAACCAAACTGAGAATCTGGTTCACTTGCCATATAATAATATACCTCTAGCTTCATATGTTTCTAGTCTAACTTACTTAGGAAAATGTTATAGGCAAATGTTCTATTTGGAAAGATTTTTGCTTTCAAATAGATATTAGGTTTGTTAAAAGAACATGGCTAGTACATTGTTGACTTATATCTGATTAAAAAAACTACTTAAATTTTTGCCAATTTTACAAATATATTTATTTTCATTTTTCTAGGATCTGTGTTTGTGGATATCCTCGACAACACGTAAGAAAATACAAAGGTATAAGTAGCAGGATACCAGTTTCTTCAGGATTCATGGTGCAAATGTTAACTGGGATTTATTTTGCTTTGTAAGTTTATTTCATATATGAAGTAAACCTAGATCTCTTTGGAAATTGTAGTCGGTTTTTATTGTTACTATCTTATAATCTCAACAGAGAAAAAGATCAACAATTACATTTTTGCAAAAGAATATAAATCAAGATTTTGATAATATTTTTATTGTTTAAATTATATCTTTTAATAGGAGAGTTTGTAACCTGCTGAAATACTTCCATCCTCTTTCTTTAAGGACAGGATGAAAAAAAGTAACATTCAATTATGCTCAAGGGCACTTTCTTCATTACTCTTTTTTACAGTAATTTCCAAATAACTTTTACCCCAATGAGTTTTTTCAATATCCAGAAACTTTTGCCCTTAAAAAAATCTTAGAGCCTTCTTGATAAGAAACAATGTATTAGAAATTTAGTATTAATTTCTAATATTGATACTTGGTTTTATTTAATGCTATAGGTACTAGTATTTCTCTACTACTTTACTATATTTGGTATTATATTCAGTTAATACTTTAATTTCCCCTAGTAGATTATAAATAAGTTTCCTGACTAAAGGCAGAATTTATGATCTTTAGGCCAAATCTGGCCTGTGGCCTATTTTGGTTAAGTTTTATTGAGCTATAGTCACATCCATTTGTTTACATATTGTGTATGACTACTTTTGTGCCACAGTAATAGAGTAGTTGTGGTAGAGGCTATGACCTACAAGTCTATATTATTTATTTTTGGGCTCTTTAAAAAAGGTTTATTGACTCCTGTGTTAGACCATTAATATTGCCCCACAGTTCTTGGAGCTCTAATCCTATTTTATTTTCTCTCTTTCTCTCTCTTTTTTGATAAGAGAAAAATGCCATAGAGAAGTTTAATGATAACACGTCTACCTTCTATATATGTTGGAGAGACTCAGCTTGATGGAATGACTACCATTTTGTCCCTTTTTTGCTTTGTGTTCAAATTAAATAATTTCTGTTGTTCTGTCGTGACGTTCACTGATTTTTTAAAAAAAGATTTATTTATTTACGCATACAAGAACTGGGGTGTAGGCCAGAGGTATGGGGTGGTGAGAGGATTCATCAGAGACTGAGTAGGGAGCAGAACAGGCAGATTGACTGAAATATACTGCTGAGTGGAGCAGTGGGCGAAGCAGGAGAGGTCTGCTGTGACCTGGGGATAGAACTCGTGCTGCAGTGGCTGCAGATAGCTTGATAGTGCTGAGACTTAACCTGTTGAGCCACCAGGGAGGCCCTACACACTGATTTTTTTTTTTCCTTGATTTTCGTGGACTGTATTGACGCTACTGATGGGTCTACTGAAGGGGCTCTTCTTTGTTACTGTTTCATTTCTGGCCTTTTCCTGCACGTTGACCAGCTTTTCTGCTCGAACCTCTAATACGGTAATCACAGTGCGTTTAATTTCTCCCGTAACTACAATATCACAGTTCCTTTAATTTCCCTGATAACTACAGTATCTCTGAATTTGGTATTGCTGTTCTTTGTCTCTTGACAGTGGATTGTTTTCTTGTATTTTGTGTACCTTGAACTATTTAATTGATCAGTATTTTGTTCTTGGCCAGTTGGGACTGAGGTCAATATTTATGATTGGAAATAGGCCTGCTTCTTTTCTTCTAGGGCTATTTGATTTTTTTGGTTTCTGTGGTTACTTTCAGGGCACCACATACTTCAAATTCCTCTCCTATTACCTGGTATTTAGGGTGAGAGCTAGATTGCTGGAGGATTTTTCTCAGTATTCTTCCTCCATCCTCAGTTTTTGGCTTTCCTAACATGTCTGCACCCCACAGTTTCTTTCTCCATGTTGTCACCCCTCCTCTAACAGGAGAGTGTTTGTTTCTAGATGTTTACTAGCCTAGTTGAGCAGGTAGCAGGGAGAGTGGCAGTCTCTGTTGTGCTGTCCCAGCCTCCTCAGTTCTGAGCAGGTGCTCAGTTCTGCCTCTAGGAGAAGAGGTGTATGAAGGCAGGGGGGAAGGTATCACTTTATCAGTGGTCCTCCTCCAAGGTAAGAAACCTCTAGTGGACTCAGTATGGGATGATTTCCTGATTGTCTCCCATAGGTAGAGGGTCTTTTATTTATTTATTTTCTTTTCCTCACAGTCATAGTCCAGTCAGTCTTCACCTCTGCCCTCAAGGTGAAAGGGTTTGCTGCTTTTTCTTCAGAAGCTTTAAAACTTTTGTTTCACATGAGAAAAGGATCTGGCTGGATCTTCTTGCCTTTTCTACACAGATGGGCACTCTTCCTTAGGCCTGCCCTTGCAAGAGGAGCTTTTTCTGTTCCCTTGCCTTGCCCTTAATTTTCTTGTGGGTACCTGAGGGAGGTTTGTGGAGAAGAGCTTGTAAGTGGTTACGAGCTGTGTATTGTATCTGCTCACAGTAATGCTACACTGTATTATTAACCCTCTGTTGGCATCTTAGCAATTTATTAGAACATATAGCTGAATTCTTTTGACCCCTTGCATTGTGTCCTGTCTCCTTCAGAGAGATTTCAGGCTGTTTGGTTGCTCTGTGATCTCAGCTTCTGCTAAATTCATGAAAAGCCATGATTTTGTAGATTACATGGCTCTATCTTGCATTTTGGGTAGGAACAATGCTCTTCCCAGTTTCTAGGGCTCATTTGATATTTCGATGTAATTCACATTTTTTATGTTGTTGGCAGATAATCAAGCCATCATTTCTCTGCCATTTTCATCTTTAGCTGATTTTGAGGAAGAGTTTGACCAGACCTTTAAAAATTAATACACACACACACACACACACACACCTTTTTTCTCATTATCACCCTGGTATTTCCCACAAACATCACTTGTACTTCTAAATGACTGTCAGAATACACAGAAGTAACAAAAAATTTCAGATACCAAATTAGTTGTAGATTCTCATTAAAAGCTGTGGGAGTTATAGAGTAACCTGACCATAAGGTGTTCTGTGCAGTATCCTAAGGTGTATAATTTGTTCTACTTTCCTTGAAAGTATAAAGTGCTTTGAGATTGCCTTAGCTTTTTTGATTTTTGTTCTGTAAATAGACATGTTTTTTAGAGAAGAAGTGTACATGTACAAAATTTTCTTTGCTATTAATAGGCTTCCAGATACAGTTGAAAGGAATTCAAAGATTGAAAATACATTTTTAAGGAAGGAGGAAGCTAAGCAAAGTGCTAATATGATCTGTTATTTTCCTCACTAATCATAAGCAGTTCCTTTTTATATTTTGTTTAATTACATAGAATTAATTAACAATAATCGTGCTTTCTTCATTTAATGCATTTAATTTTACAGTTATAATGGAGAATGGGATCTAGCTCAAAAAGCATTGGATGATGTCATATATAGAGCTCAGCTAGAATTATATCCAGAGCCATTGCTGGTAGGTGCCTCATTTATTTGTATGAATTTTGTCATTTTAAAATTTCTCAATTAAGAACTAGACATTGAAAAGTTGCCATTGATAGTGCATTAGTATGTCATTCTATGCAGTGACCATGCTTCTGTTATACTAGGAAATTTGACACTTGAAAAGGTATATATAATAAAATTTGAAAATTTCATTAGTCTAACTTCCAGACACCTGATACACTTAACATTTTGTATATTCTTTATACCATGCTGGAGCTGCATTTATTAATTAGCACTAGGCATTTGGAAATATAATTTTATATTTTGGAATTCTTTTAAAAAATATTTTGGAACTCTTAATATCATATTTGTTATGTAAGTTTCCTTCTGAGCTCTTACTCCATATTCTAAAGGAATATGGAGTGTTATCTTATGAAATACGTTGGAGAGAGTAATCTTTTTAAAAACCTGTTAAAATAGGCGTCTTGTTTTATCTAAGAGTATGCACATCTATTAATTATCAGTTTTAAGCTATATGTTTTCTCTTTAGGTTGCTAATGCAATAAAGGCTTCATTGCCTCATGGTGCCATGAAATCTAGTAAGGAGGGTACAAGGTGCATTCAAGTTGAAATCACACCAACTGCCTCTAGAATTTCAAGAAATGCAGTAACCAGCATGTCAATAAGAGGTCATAGGTGGAAAAGACATGGTAAGAAATAGACAGCTCTTCAAAGTGGGGGATTGCTGATTCTATCACATCTTTCTCTACACTTGCAGCGCTGTAATTTTCATCTTTAGTAAATAGTATCGTGTGGCATGGATTAAAGAAACTTTGGATCACCTTTAACTCCTAATTTATTATTCACAGCGATAGACAGGAAAGTGGAGTCCCTTACTTAGTAGTGAAATTTTATTTTAAAATTGTATTGGTTGTAAACTTTGTTTCAATAGAGGGGAGAGTAGGAAAGATCATTTTAGAATTATTCATACTTTTTGGGTTTCTAGTCACAACTATTTGCATATATTCCTTAATGTTTCAGATTTCAACTCTTTAGTGGTAAACTTACCTATTGAAGTTAGAATAACTAATAGGAACTTTAACATATTCTTCTGGAATTCCTGGCAAAGAAAGCCATAGCATTGATGCAACTCTAGGTATTTCCATTTTCTGGAAGTTAATTTTTTATTCCAAGATTCTTTGTTTTCATATACCTTCTTGACTTCCTCATATCATTATTTAGAAATCTTAGTGGAAGTAAAATTTCAATGGCCTTCTCAGTGTTTTTCCATTTCTCTTATAATTTATTATTTTTTATTTAATTTCTTTATCCTTTGTAACTTTTCTCTTACCTAGAAGGATTATAGTGGCAAGAATCAGTATAAGAAAAAGATGATTATCACTTTCCTCAAAAGGTAACCATTAGAATGAGAAGCAAAAGTCACTTTTTGCCCCAAACAAATAGATTTGTATCAGGGGTAAAACAGTCACTGTTTATTCTTCCTATAGAACCGAGGTGAAAATAGTAACTCCTTTTGATATATTTGGTTCTAATTGTCTCTGTGTTCTCCATAGAGGAATACAAAAATGAAAAGAACAAGGTTATTCCCAATGAAACTGAAGGTTGATGATAACAGTTGCCATTTTTCCTATTCAGGGAATGTTAGTAGCTAGCATGTCAAAAAAGAATGATGATGAAAACTTCCAGCTAAACCAGTGATCATTTTCATTTTTTTATTTTTAAAGTAGTGTGACAATTTTTATAGGAATATATAATTTTTAGGAATATATAAAAGAGGCAGTAATGTTTACCATTTGAGCAAATTATGCTACTATTTAAAACATACAATCAGAACCTAAACATACTTCAGTTTCTTCAATGAAAATGACATTATCAGATGAGGCTAGATTATAAGTAGAAAGTCATTTAATTGGATATGGTAAAGATCTGTTTTCTGTTTTGGCATTATTGGGTAAATATTTCCACAGAGGTGATGAGCCAGAACTTGTTGGCCTTTGAAGCTATAATGCTCCCACTATCACTACAGGAGAGTATAAATGAATTTTAATTTATTTTCCACTTTTTCTTCTTGCAAATTAGGTGGGAAAATTGGGATTTAGGGGAAGAAATATAGATCTTTCAGGTAAAAATGTGAACTCTTGAAGTTCAGTTGTATATGTGCATGAGTGTATAAGAGGAAGTGTGTGTGCATTTAACAAAATAAGATACATATCCTGTAATAAAATAGATGCCATTTTCCAGAACTATTTTATAGGAATAAATTACCAAAAACAAGAAAAAGGTTAATTGAATATACCGAATCTATTAGATACTACATATTGTTCAGATTCTGTTTTGGCTGTTTGAGGGGTTAACACCGAGGGGTTACTTCATGAAAGTAGCCTGCCTTATCACCTATCCTCCTACAGAACACTAACACTTGGGCAACTTCTCGTGTGGTGTCAAAAAAGTCATTGATGAGGGCTTAGAAGAGAATTATAAAAAGTAAGTTAGGTCATGGAGAAAATACAGAATATAGCTTGTTCTTGTTTATCACTCATTTGTAGTGTAAATCCTCTTCCTCCAGTGAACAGTAAAATATTCTAGTCTAAAGTTCTCCTTATCTTAAGGTATGTTGCAGTTTTTCTTTTTTTAGGGTAGTCTTGAGTTCCCATCCTAGAGCAGCATTTTTCTTTTTTATCCTGCTCTGCTGAATTAAAAACTTTTCTGTTTTTCATCTCCTTTTTAAATACTGCAGAAGGTAAATGTCATAAATCTTGAGATGAAACCTTTATTTTGCAAGTCTGATTTTATGAGAAAAGCCTTTAGCTGATGAGAAACAAAGTTGCCAATAGTTACAAAGGCATTTTCAAAAACCAGAAATGGTAATTGTTTTAAATTCAAACACAGTAAACTTTAAAGAATTACCTACTGGAATTTTACATCTGCGATTAGAAATTTATAATGTTTTGATTTTCAAAGTTGCCTAAACATGTTAAGGAAATTTAGAAAAAAACTATCTAGCAGTTTTATAAAAAGGCCTAACTGTCCTCAGTATCATATTGGGAACCCATTATTTTTGGATTCTAAAATGTTATTTGAGGAACAAATTTTCTTTTCCCAAGTAGAGGGTAAAACATTTGGACCAAAAATAAGCATTTCCTGTGATCACAGTTAGCATCACTTGAATTTTAGCTAGCATTCCTGATATTGAAGGATGAAATAAAATATTGAGAACTATTTAATGGCTCAAAGAAAAAGGACAAATTAACCAAAGAGCTAAAGTATGACATTTGTATAATTGATACACATGAACATCAAATATTATTTATTGATCTGACATAATATTGGTTTACAACACTATGTCATTCAGAGGTATAGGTTCAAACCCCTTCAGGTCATGTTATCATGCCATATCTACCAACAAAGCACCTATAATCCTCCAACATAGTCCATTGGGCCTACTCCCATCCCTGCCCATCCCTGATGGTAACCTCAATTCTACAGTTACATTTCTAGTGATTATTTTTGATTTGGTTTCATCTTAACTTTTATATTGATCCTCTGTATTCCACATACAAATGAAACCATCCTGCATTTGTCTTTCTCCTTCTGACTCATTTTGCTTAGTATAATCCCCACCAGTTCTGTTCCTGTTGTTGCAAATGGCAAGAGTTCATCTTTTTTGTTACTGTATTATACTCTTCTTAACCCACTCATCTGTCATTTGCAACTTAAGTTGTTTCCATAACTTGGTTATTGTAAACAATGTTGCTATGAACACAGGAGTACATATAACCCTTCAAATAAGCATTTTTGAATTATTTGGGTAGATACCTAGGAATGGAATTACTGGATTGCATGGCAGATATATTTTAATATTTTAAGAAACCTCCATACTGTTTTTTATAGATGCTGGATCAGTCTACATTGAACTTTAAGTTTAAAGAACAAAGACTGAGTTTCAGAATTCGGCTTAGCTGAAAATTAAAAAAAATTGGTCCACCTCTAGGTAAAATAAAGTAAGATAATTTTCTACATAGAGAAGCATAGTATTTCAGAATTACTGGTCTTATGAGGCACAAAAACACCTGTTTGTAAATTATTATGTTTTACATTTTTTACTATACTGGCATAACATAATTCTTACTGTAGTTAAGCAAGTTGTTATTTATTGCTACTTGTTATTGACAGTGTTCCCCTTTTTATAAGTATTTGTTGCACACCACTAACAGAGGGAGAAATAAGTTTTGATAGTTTTGTGGTAGATTTTCTTACCTGGTTTTGGCATGTCTGGTCGTGTGGCTCTTTAATCCTCATCTGCTTCAGATTTTTTTTTAACTTGAGACTTAATAAAGATGACAAAAGATGCTATTGAAAATGATTGAATCTACCTTTATAAGCTGGACGAGTAAATTTTACCATTTACTATATACACACCAAAAGCCAAAAATTTAACTATTTATTACTTAAGGAAATCTAAATAGCTCTCAGCGGGCATATCTATAAGTAAATCATTCTGGTCCAGTCTTTTTCTGTGTGCCCCCAGCTGCTCTTTTCTTACCCTGAATATCTGCTTCTGGTTTCAGGACCCAGATTTCTAAGTCTGAACTTTTTTGTTTATGTTATTGCTCAGAGGGCAGCCCCTTATTAGGTCCTTACTTCTGTGGTGGTTTCTCGTTCCTCTACTCTGCCTAAAAATTACTGGCCCAGGCTTTGCATTGTTACATTGCTATTATTTTTAACACATTTCCTGCTCAATATTTTGTGCTACCAAAATTTGACTTCAGTTGATCAAAAAATCCTAATAAAGTAAGCAAATAGTTTATACAGGTAATACATGCCAATGCCTACCGTTGGTGATCAGAATGAAATCCAGGCTCTGTACTAGGGCAGAGATGGCCCTTGTGATATGACATCTTGCCTACCACTTAGACCTGACTTGAAGACCACTCTTACCCTTCTCCTCTCCCTTCAACATATTAAGCCGTTTCTGCTTCTTAAGGGTTTTATACTGGCAATTTGGGATATGTAAGCTGAGATTTAAATGATTAAAAAATTCCAGTTTGATTTTTCTCTTCCTCTATATCATTGTGTAGCATCCTTTTTCATCATTCAAATGTAAGCCCAAATATCCCTTCATCAAAAAGCTCTTCTTAGACCACTCATCTGTTTTAGACTTTCCCCCTTCCATCCTGCTCTCTCTCTCCCATTATTTTTATTTTCTTGTCTTATATACTTAATTCCCATGCTACAGTATAAGTTCTGTAGGACTAGAGTCTTTGTCTGGTTGGCCATTGTATCCCCAGCTCCTAAAACAATGTGTGGCACATAATAAGTGCTCATTACAAAGTAGTTGAATACATGAATGAGTGTGTAAATGAGAAACAGTTTTAAAAGTGTGAGCAATTTGTGCCTTCTTTTCTTGTTTTATTGAAAAGCAGTGTAACAATGATAGTAAATTGGATAGGGCATGTGCTCACTTATATTCCCAGTAATTAAAGTTACTGTTTTATAAGTTTTTTTCCATATGTGTATTTTTCATATTTGCACTCTACTTTTTTTCTCTTTTACCTTCATTCAGTTAAAATTGTTGAATATATTTCCAATTTCTCCTATAATTCCAGTTATTTTAGTGGCTACACAATACCACACTGAACTGATATTCCATTTCCTGGAATAACCATTTGATTAACCATTTCCTGACTATGTTACATAATTTATTTCTAATTTTTTGCTATTATAGATAATACTGCAATGAATAGCTTAATAAATACAGATTTTTTCTTCCAGTGAATAAAATTAATTGCAAACATAAAATGTCTAGATTAAAGGGTATGAAGTTATTCAGGTATTTTATGACATTTAAAATATTTATGCCTTCTAGTTGTAAAGAACTGTGTATGATTTCCTTTTGAGGTTTACTCTAAAATACTTTTCATAATGCCAGTAATTTTAGGATGCAGATATTTAAGGTATATGGATTATTTTTTAAAGCTTCAGCTTATGTTATTTTTGCCAATAATTTTGTAAGCACTTTGTGTTATGAACGGAATCCTTTAGACTCATAAAATAGTCTGTGTATAGAGTGATGTAAATTCTGTGAATGAGTAAATTGTTCCTTTCTTTAAATTATCACTATTCGTATAGGAACTCTAAAATATAAGAGCAAAAGTTAGGATAAAGAATTTAATGCATGACATAATATAATCGATATTTAGGATTATAAAATTACATTTGAGGAAAATCACTACTTAACATGATCAGTTTTAATAATATTCACAATTTGTTTCACTTTTGTTTTCCATTAAGCCAGAAGAAATTTTTAGGGAGAAATTATTTGAGTGCCTTTGAGAGCCAATTTGGAAATATCTATTAAAAGTATTCTCTCTCTTCATTTCTGTATATGGAGAAGAGGTTATCTATTTATAGTGCTTATAAAAATAAAATATTCTGAGAAGTTTCCCTTTGGATCTTTTTTTTTTTTTTGAACTTTTTGAATCATTTGAAGTCAAATGTAAGTATTGTTTTATAGGTATAGAACAATCATGACACTTTTTGCATAAATTTTTAAGTTTTGGGCTTTTAAACATTTTATTTTCTAATGTACTTATATTCCCTTACAGCATCTTCTAATATGTTATTAAAAGGGATTCATAGAAAGGAGAGTAACTTCTCCTTTAGCTATGTATATTATTCTCTGGAAAACATAAAACTATAGATTAAAAAAAAGCTTTTGGACATTACTAAAAATTTCTACATATCTACACTTAAGTACTATTTCACTTTTCCAAAAAAAGAACCCTTTACTATGTTTTTCTCTGCTATCTAATAATTCTCACTAGCATAAGCGGTATTTTATTTTTTCCTCTTATTAAGTCAAGTAACACCTTCTCAGCTTACCTTTCTTATGTCTTCTGCATGTCATTTTGCCTTTATTTATTCTAATAATAATTTCATCTCATAACATGAGACTCATTCAACTTATCAAACAAATATTTATTATTTGCAAAAATGCTGTATGCATCTACTTTCCCAGGTACTAGTTGTATAGTAGTGACCAGACAAAAATCCCTCCCTCTTGGAACATAAATCCAATAGACAGATAAATAATTTTAGGTTAAAGAGTAATTAAGTGCTAAGGAAAAAACAAAGTAGAGAAGAAAATATATGAAATATTGGAAATATTGAAATGTAAGAAACAAATAAGGTTGTGAGCCATGTCTTGTGGGCAAGAACCTTCCAGGCCCAAGGAGCAGTAAGATCAATATGAATGTGTCTGTCAGTGGATTGGGTCTCAGAATTATACAAGGGAAGAAGTTGGAAAGATGATAAAACATGAGATCATGTAACAAATTTTGTTTGGGTTACATAATTATCTCTCTTTATTGTGTAGTTTTCCTGAGAATTGTTTCTGTTCTTTCTAGCTCTGTCCAGAATTATATGCTTTTGATGGTTCTACTTTAATAAGCAGTTTTTAAAATCTGCCATTTTAACCATTTATGAGTGGTAATATATATTAGTCAAAGATACATGATCTCATTTGTCTAGTTACCATTTAATTTCATAACTAAGAAAATGAACACCATTGTTTCTTAGATTGTGCATCTGTACCACTGTCCCAGTAAATATGATTAGCAGTCTGTTTTCCTGATGTTGCTTTATATTCTTTTAGTCTATTTTTATTTTTTCTTGCAAAATTCTAAATTTTCACTAAACAAGTTAAAGCTCAATTGGAGGATATCAGAGGATATTTAAGTCAAATTGACTTTAATGAATTGGAGATACAGATTTATAGTTAGAATGGACATTTGAAGCCAGGAGATTTTGTCATTCTGATCCTCCACTGAATAGCTGTGTAGCTCTTTTTGAACTTAGTCCCTTGTCTATAAATGAAAGTCAAATCGCCTGCTTCAGAGGTTCACCAGCACGCTGTTTTGAGATATAATTGAATAATATTTGTGAATGCTTTCACAAAACTAATTTGTGCCTGTTAATATAAATAATATTGTTTTATATTATTAGCCATCTCTATACATATCTACTAAAACTTAAATTTTAATATTCATTGCCTTGTTATCTCTCTTTTTTTTATTTGGACTGATGGCCCCTTGAAAAAAATTTTTTGTGAAAATCGCTCTGCGATGTAAACAGACAAATCTTGGTTGTCACTCAACAGTGCCTTGGTGGTTTTATTCTCAGTTGCAGCGGCCTCTGGCATTTACCTTAGTAAGATTTTATTTGCCCTTGCTTTGAAGACAACAGCTGTTAGCCGTGGGCAACAGCTTGATTGTAATGTTTTAGCCTCATGAAACCCTTACCAGGGAGCACCCACAAGTTGCAGTGTGATACTACCTGCCTTGCACTATCTAGGAAAGAAATATTTTATTTAGAGAACTTTCAGTCAAAAGTTTATGAAGCACTAAGTAAATGGAAAGTGATTATACCACCACCAGGCTTTGAGGATCTCCAGAAATACATATTGCTGCATGTTATGAAGTAGCTAAGGCATCCATAATAACTTTTGTTTCGTTTTCCAAATCTGAAATAATTAGAATTAAGTAGTCATTTCCATATTTGCTGCACATCAGTCACCTGAGAACTTTAAAAAATCCCAATGCCCAGATCATTCCTCATACTAATTAAGTCAGAATGTCTAGGATTAGTCACTCATCAGTAGTTCTTAAAGAAACCCAGATGATACCAAGTGTTGCAAAATTTGGGATTCACAGGAAAATTTGAGGCTCTGGCCTCTAATCTTTTATTACCTATTACTATTTTAGTTTTTAGAATTATTAGGGAAAGTCAGATAATCCTATCATGAAAAACATTTGTAAGTGTGTGGTCTGTATTTTTTGAGTATGTACTGTTTTCAGAGTCTTGTGTTGTTTTGAGCTGTTTAAGTTTCATTACTGATTCATAATATATTCATGTTATTTTTCCCATTGCAGATATTTTCTTGACAGTTTTAAATAAGCCATGCTTTGTGATTTAAGTCAGAATAAAATGTCTATAAGTAGTAATTACTTAAGCATTTAATTCCTTTATTTCTTTTACAATACAATTTTCAGTTAAGGAATCAACAGCCAACTTGTTTTTCCAAACCCATTTTGCACTAGTGTGGTAATCAACTGTTACAAGCCGGCCTGTATTTGTGGAATAAGTATGAATCTGAAAGAAGAGACTGCTTAATTTTATCACAGCTATGTTAATATTTACTAATATACAAGACAATTGATGTGGGTGACAAAAGCATTACCTGTAATAGTACTAACCATTCTATCATAAATGAATAAGCATTTTTCTAGTATCATGGCTTAAATCAGTCTTAGTGTAATCTAATTTTAAGAATGGAATTTTAAGTGTATACAGGGGAATTTTTAAGTGACTTGGTTCTACATATTGCCAAGAGCTAGAGTTTTGGCTGTACTTCCTTGGACATTTGACTTGACAAAAGTTTAGATGGTCACAATCTTATCTTAAAAATAATAGAGATTTTATTTTGTTTTGTAAAAAATTTCTGTTTCATAGTCCATGTAAAAAATGTATGTGCAAAAATGCAGAACATGAATTGAAGCTCTGTGAGTTTTTTCATTGTCATTTAAAATTAAATTCATGACCCTATTGCCTCCCAGTGCTGTAAGAGTATTGTAAATTTTGGAAATTTCTACAGTGCAAATATTTGGCTAATTCATGACATCCAGTCATCCAATTTTTGTTTTTGGTCTTTTGTTTTGCTTGTTTTGCATTTTATTTTGTTTTGTTTTCAGCCATCACTTTGTCTTATCATCTTCAATTCTAGAGCAACCTGACAACAATAATGATACTACTGAATTGGGCATCCTTGTCATTCCTGAGATTAGTGTCACAAATGTGTCCGGAGAAAGAACCGGGAATGGGGAAAAAGGCAGAACACTAGGCGATATTGATGTTCAGCATATACAGGGTGTGCAGGACACAGCCACAGATCCTAGAACTGAAAGCAAAGTCTTGCCCGAGATCAGGAGGCAAAAATCTGTAAGAAAAATGATGGAGGATGGAATTAACTCACCTGGCAGAGTGCAGTTTTAGCAGAGCACTATATAGCCACACTCCAAGGTATCTCCTGGCAAAGGGCCACTGCTGCATGTTTTAAGCAACAGTTGCACAGTCACAGAAATTTTGCATGTTATCTAATCATCAAAATGCATGAATTATGCACCAGAATTTCTCAATGATTCTTAATGCTCTTTGGAATGGTCATACCTATATTGTCTTTGAGTAAACTGTTATGAAAACTGAGGCAGAAAATTCCAAAATAATTTCTGCTTGTGTGTTGAACTCATTACTCTTTTTCATTTCTGTATTTTTGTCTTCTTTGATATGAGGGACAATGTATATAGAATAAATAAGTTTTAACTTACAAGCTATAAATATTTTATTTTAGTAGAATAATCTACAATGTAAAATGCAAACTTCAAAAAGAAATCTTTAAAGTATTTTGGTGGCAATTTTTTAAAAAATTCCTCAGTAGGAGTTTTTATTTTATACTGGCTTGCTATACTGAGGGAGAATTTACCCTTAGTTTTACTGTGTGGTACTTTTCCTAATTGTTTCTGATCTTTTGCATGAGTAGTAAGAGATCTCTTTCTAAAAACACAGTGGGATGTGGTTGGCATGCTTTTTGTTTAATTTACTCAAAATCAATGCTATTTAATTACAGTGAACTATTTTTGCATTTTTAGAATGTTTTGATTTATCCTTTGATTTTGGTCTGTAATCTGTTGTTTTATGCAATTATGCTAAAGTTTAATTTGCTTAAAGTATAACTGATTTGGTACTAAACACTAAAAAATTTCTTAAATGTTAATTCATCTTTATTATTTCTTTGTTTAGGAAATGCAGAATTAACAGGTCAAGAAGAACTGATGGAGATATCTGAAGTTGACGAGGGATTTTATTCCAGGGCTGCATCTAGTACCAGCCAGTCTGGTTTATCAAACAGTAGTCACAATTCTAGTAACAAGACAAGTGTAGGAAAGACTCAGAGACGGTCAGGAGGAAGCAAAATTGGAGGAAAAGAAAAAGAAACTGCAGGGGAATTTTGCAAAGATCACTTTGCTCGAAAACAAACCCAAAGAGCCCAAAGTGAGAATCTTGAGCTTCTCTCTTTGAAGAGACTTACATTAACAACCAGCCAATCCCTCCCTAAGCCTAGTAGCCATGGTTTGGCTAAGACCGCGGCAACTGTATTTAGTAAATCCTTTGAACAAGTCAGTGGTGTCACAGTCCCACATAACCCATCACCTGCTGTTGGCTGTGGGACTGGGACAGATGCCAATAGGTTTTCCGCTTGTAGTCTCCAAGAAGAAAAGCTTATTTATGTTTCTGAAAGGACTGAACTTCCACTGAAGCATCAATCAGGTCAGCAGAGACCTCCTAGTATTAGCATTACCCTGTCCACAGATTAATTTGTAACAGTTCTCTCACCTAACTGGTGAGTCTGGGAATACGACTTTGCTTCTTCATCAAAGTGTGCAGAATACTGCATTCCTGTTCCTGACAGGAGCCTTGTGTCTTAAATTCTGAAGCCTACCTTCACTTTATGAAGGGAATAATTTCTAGGTTGCAGTTGGTTGACATATTGTTTTGTCATTTTGTGCCTGTTTTTTCTCCCTTGATTTGAGTCTTTTTTCCTATTTGTTGCTTTTGCCCTAAGATTGTCAGACTGAAAATACATTTTAGCAGGTTGTCTGATCAAACCTGTTACATCTTATGTGAGGTTGTGAGGTGTTTTGTTTTGTTTTTTCCCCAATAACTCCTATTTTGGTAGCTATAGGTTTGCCCTACAGAGTAAAAGGGAATCTCTATGTATGGGAGCTATTTTTTTGAAGGATGAGGCAGAGGTACAAATCCAGGAATTCTAAGCTGGCTGTTCAGCAAGTCAGTCTGAAAAACAGGCTTGTGAAAAAACAAAAATGATGTGTATAAAAAGTGCTTGTCAACAATGTTTGTAGCCGGATCATCTTTAAGATTAAAACAGTATATATAAAGTGCTGGAAAATGCCTGTTACCTCAGTAGCTAGACTATTAGATGATTTCAGGGGATGGGTAGAGGATGTTCTGTTAACTTTGGAACATTTTTGTATCAAAAATCAAACTGCAAGTAGGTATGTTGTTTCAAAGTGTTTGATCTGGATTTAGCAAGTAAAATTTCTTTCACTTCCTAAGATGTAATAGGCCATACAGTTGACTTACTCTGCTGCTGGACTTCGGAAATCCTAGTTTATCTGGATTCCTATAATTCAGGGCACACATCAGTGAAGACTTCCTGGAAATCACTATAAATCTTGCAACATAACTCTCAAGATACCAGAATCAACTATGTACTATTGAATTGTTTGTCTGCAAATGAAGGAAATTAGGTAAATTTTTCATCTTTAAAATGTCATGAAAGAAAATAAAGACTTGAGAGATGGACAAAGGGTATTTATATATCAACTAATTTTGGTTACTTATGTTCATGTCCTTAAATTTAAAATTATAAAATATGAGAAAATGAATGGGTTTCTTACTTTGTGAACAGGCCTATTTTAAAGAGATTGTTATGATAGAAATAATATTCAATGTAGTTGCCCCCACCTAAAAAATAAAAATAAAAAAAGGCAATCTGACTTAAAAAAATATACATAGCTATAGGGGACTGTCACCTAATAGATGTGAAAGTTTGGTGTTTGTTATTGGTGGTCATATCAGCTATGATTGAGGTATCTAGTAAATCAAGTATACCTAAATAATAATCCAACATACAAGGGAGAAAGCAGTGCTGAGGAAGAGAGTAAATTGACTGGGGAGGAAGGCCTATGGAGCTGTCTCCCTGCTCTCTTAGTATTTGTACACATTGGTTTTCTTATTCCTAGTCTCTAGCTGTGGTCACACAGAATGTGCTAATTTCCTCTTGTATAGGTTATGCAGAGGTCAAGTATATAAAAAACTTGTATGTCTTGAAGAGTGCCAAAGCACTTGTATTATGAGAGCAGTTTAACCTTAACTGCTTTGGCTATACCCTTTTAAATAAAATATTCCTAAAAGCCTGAACTATTTTTATTCATGAGCCCTGAATATAATTTTTTGGAACATATGTGAATTCATTTTATTTTCAGTAATATAAATGTAGTAAGGTTAATTGGCATAAATTTAGTAAAAAAAAAAAAAAATCCGAAAACCTAAGGCAAACAGAAAGTGAAAATTGATAGTTTTTACTTAATAGGAATCCTGTGTATATTTAAAAATATTTGCAAAATGTCACTGTGAGTTTCATGTTATCCTTTTGTAATTCTTTAACACAGAATTTCTCCTAGTCACAGCTCCTAACGGCATTGTCTTAAGAAATAATTTAAAAGACTGGTATTTTAAGCAAATTAAGGTGATTAGGAAATACTGTAGAATAATTTTGAGGAAACATTATCTGGACAAAAAGAAAGATCAGATTTTAATATTCAACCACTGTTATGGATCCTCATTTTGGTGTTACTCTAGATCTTTGCTATTTGTGTGATCTGAGGACCAGCAAGTAGCTTTGGCATCTTGTTAAAAATGCAGAGCCATCCTAGAGCTACTGAATGAGACTATTTTTTTTTAAATTAAGGATTATGGTAAGTGAAATAGACTCTGTACTTTTACAAAATATTAAAGTGATTTTTATACATGTTAAAGTTTTACAAGAGCGTATCAAGGTGCAAAGCAAATCACTTGTCTCATATTTAGAGTTCTCAATGATCTCACAACCCAGAATCAAATATATTAGTTAAATAGATCAATATAGCCTTCATTGTTTTTAGCAGGTAATAAGTTTTTAATAACATTAAAAATTGGCTTCATAAGTCCTCTAATTTAAAATTTTTTTAATGATTCTCATCTATTGTTACAATAAAGATGTAACATTTTGTATTTTTCTTGTAATCATAAATGGAATCAGGGCAGTAGATACCTATAATTTTAAGTATAAAAGGGTTGTCACCCTCTTATAGAATGCACAAGGAAAAAGTCTACATGTGTACATTATTAAAAATCTCTGAAGAATTGCTCAGAACCAGTGGAGTGGTTCTGAACTTTTGCTCCAAGTAATAAGCAACAGTTAATTTTCTGGAGTGTAGAGTTATGTTAACAGTAAAATTCTTTTTATACTCCTTTGATACTATTTCAAATAAGGGTTATACATTTGAAAAAATTTTATAGTAATTATAAATATTGGATTATGCTTTGTTAACAATTGTAATTATCCCTGTTACTCTCTTCCTACTCACCTTTCTAAATTTGAAAGTTAGAATGACTTTTGTAAGTCATATTCCCACAAAAATGTTGAATTGACCATTTGGTCACTGACCTTTTGTATATCTAGAGTAACAGCTTTTATCACAAGAATGATTTTGGGCCTTGTCCCCCATATGGGCCCCAGAGGATCTAAGCAGATCCATTCCATATCTTAAACCTCTAATGATTCTTGTGATTACCCAACCTCTCAGTCTTGAAGTACCAATTACCTGGGGTTTTATAGTGAAGCAGGGACTCAGAATTTGCCTTTTAAATTCCAAGTTGGGAGAGAAATAGCTGAGCAAGTGAGCACCCTCAAATCCCCTGTACACCACTGTGGAACTATTTAAGGCAGCTCTCTAGACTTGAGAGTAGACATTCTCAGTTCTTAAGTGATGACAAAATTGATTTAAAATTTTCATCGCTCATTTCAATAATGAAGCCAAACTCATTGAACATTGTTCATTTAAAAACAAAAGTTGAGTTTAAAGGAAAATGTATTTTAACCCAAAATAGAGGAAAATGATCCCAGTTTTAAGGGAGTTGGCTATTTTGGAACAGCAAAATTAATGTGTGAAAGCTTAAATTATAGAGAATAATGTGCTCTGAGACATAATTTTAAATATTTATAATAAGTCTGTTTAACGTGACTCTTTAGGCACAATAAATCTACACTTATTAAAGGGAAGCACATCAAGGAGATATATATGTTAAATAATGTTACTGAAAGTTATTTTTTTAAAAACCATTCAGAGGAAGGATAATTTGATGAGTACTTAAATTAAACACTGTAGATAGAAATTAATGTATCATAGTATCTTCCCAGGCTTTGGATGAAAAATAAAAGCTCTCTAGTCCTTTAATTAGCATGAATTTGTACTTTTAGATTGTTCCTTTGTAAAAGTATACTGAATACTTTGAGTTATTCACATTAGTGTTTAATATTGTTAAATTCTTTATCAGTGAGCATAAATATGTTGTATTCTGTATTTTGTAACTTGTGCATGTCTATAGAGATAGCAGTGAACATTTTTGGAAACTTTTTTTTGGTAGTAGAGTTCTAGAGTACCAGTTTTGATAAGAAGTTTCTACTAGTACACACACCCAAGATGCTATTTCACATACTATTCCTTTCTCATGTGGAGTTTATTGTGTACCTCTTATCTTTTCTTCTAATTATGTAGTGATACTAATCATAGTAAATTTGCTTAATTCTAATTGTATTCCTAGAGTTTACATTCCTAAAGAACAAACTATGACTTTGGATATTTTTATGTGCTCCCTACATTTTTAAGGATGTGGAAATAAACTGGAGTTTAGTTTTTTGAAGTTTTGTATATTTGTGTAAATGTTCTCCATATGCAATACTTTATACAGCAGTGTTGCCTTTTGTTTTATTGAAATAAAAACTGAAAAAAATGTTTTTTCCAGATCATTTTACTCATTAAAAATTCATCATAAAAATTTTCAAAAGTCATGATGTGGAGGAGCAAATTAAAGGAGGAAGACTTAGGTGAGTTGAGCTATTGAGAGCTTTGGGGAATAAGTCATAGGACAATGACATCTCATTGCTGGCTTTATGTTTTACATGGCCTAAGGATGAGAAGTGTGACAGGTCCACTAGTGAACATCCAATAGAAGAAGATGAGCTCCATGGGTGAGGCACCATTAGTTGATTGTTATACGAGAAGCACAGACAAACTTAGAGAACAATGCTTTGCCCTTTAAACTTTAATATAAGTCTTTATCTCTTAATTTCAGAGGATATATACCTCTAGTACCCAGCATAGGATTTTGTGCATGGGTGGTATTGAGGCATATAATCAATGAGGAGCTTAGGTTGCTAATAGTTTCAGAAAAAAATCAAAGATAAGATATTCAGTGTATAGTTCAGCAGTTTTAGAATTTTATTTTTTGGCTCTAGGAAATTTCCATGGTTTTAGTTGAATTACATTACTGTCTGTGCTTAGAAACAAAATCCTCTTAGAGACTTGTAAAAAGAGCCTGATCTGTAGTTGATTACATATTTGAATAAATGCACTTCATGTAAGAACTAAGTAATATTTCCTGAACTACTATTGTGGGAGTACTTGTAGAGAACTCAAGAAGTGATTTAGTGAGCAGGATGTTAGCCCTATGAAGTATGCACTTTTCTAGTAGCTTCAGTAGTCCTGAGAAATCATTCACTCACCTAATAGAATCTGACTTTGGCAATACCAATGTAAGTATTTTATAATTATGAAGAATGAATTTTATAAGTAATTCTAGTGATTTGGTAATTTCCCTTGCATTGTTATTATAGTAGTAATAGCTAATATTTGTCATTCAAACTATAATCTCATTTAATCCTTATTTTACAAAAGAGGAAATGGAAGCTCTCAAGAGGGCAGGAGACTTGTCCAGGTCACGTAGCTTCTGAGAGGCAAAGGTAGGCCTTGAACACAGGTTTTATGACTCTCACTTTGATATCACTTGGTAAAAGAAGATGCTAAGTAAATACTGAATAATTAACATATATTTGAATTTCATCCATCCTATCTCTTTTATAGTTTTAATTTAAAAGAAAAGTTTTCCAAAAATAATTGATGTATTTTGTAGAACTTTAGTTATGTTTTAGTGGTGAACTGTACAGTGGTTATTCTGATGTCTAAAACTTGGTAAAATACAAATTAAAATAAGATTTTTTTAACCTAGCTGATAAAGGTTAAAAAGATTCCTACTATTATTGGTTCAAGCGTGAGTAAATCATTAGTCTCAAGCCATTGGCAAGACTGTAAATTTGTACAACTAAATTGATCCATCAGGATCTATCAAATTTTAAAGTGCAGATACTTTCTAACCTAGCAATACTACTCTTCTATATTAATTCTCTATTCTACAGAAGTTTTAGTACAAATGTATAAACAAAAGCATGCAAGGTATTCATTGCAGCAATGCTTATAATAGCAAAAAAGAAAAATATGCAATCTAAATGACCATTAATGGAGGAATGGGTAAATTACATGCATTTAGTAGAATATGGTGTGGCTGTTAAAAACAGTACAGACCCATCTTAATTTTTTAAAAATGCAGAGTATATGTTATTTGATATCAGGTGACCCTTAATAAAACAAAACTAAGTACTAAAACTTACTGCATTAAGAACGCCACCTTGATATGTTTAGCTGTGTCTCAGAACTAGGAAACCAGAATGTTTGTAGAACTTTAAAATTTGTGCTCAAAAGACAGATCTCTCAAGACAGGGAACTGATTGCATTTGGCAGAGTTAATGAAATAGTTTAGGACTGGTGGACACAACAAACAAAAGTCCTGGTTGATAAACAGCAATTTGATAAGCCAGCTGCTTGCCCAGGTAAGCAGATATTGTTTCCCTCCTATAGGAATTTCCTTATATGAACAACAAATTAGAGATTGATTTTGTTTTGTTTATAATTTTGCCAGAGTTTCCTGGAATAAACACCTAAATTATGTTAACATAGGTGTGGAGTATATTCTTTCCTAAGCTGCATTGACATAGATAGCTTTAGGTCTGTTTATCTCTTTTTATTCAAAGAGTGTACGTCGAAATTATAAATGTAGCATACTGATACATCTTTAGTGACTTTTTGGGTTCTACTGAAGATCTCAAAGATTTCCTCTGGACCTTCTTGTTCCCCACTACACTTGGTTCACATTATGGTGTTCTAACATGATCCTTGTCACATCGTGCTATGATCATTGTTTTACTTATCTGTTCCTCTCAGAAGTCCAATACTCTGGAAGATTAATATAATACTTAATGCAAGATAATGACAAACGATTTGTTTTACTAAAAAGAATGTGAATCCAATCTAGGAAATGGGTGGCAACATAAAAGATACTGTAGTGTTTTATTTCCATTCAGAAGTCTCCAAAACTTATTTGATTTTCTAGTATCAAATATATCTATCAGAAATGAAGATGAAGGGCATAAAACTTCATTGCTTTGATTCTTTATGCTGTAACTGCATAAAAATTCTTTAAAAAGTAAATTATGATACATCGTATTTCTTTTTACTTGGAGTAATGAATGGTATGATTTTTTGGCTAGTGCTTGAAATTTCTTTCTTTTTTCTACCATATTCTCTCCTATATATCTGTGGTGCACATGAGTAATATCTAGTCTAATTAGAAAATAAAGTAGGAAAGATGTAACTGCAACACTACAAATTCTCACTTCTTGCCTAACTTGCTTTTTAAAATAGAAACTGCCAGTATATTTAACTTTTGTATCCATTATTACCTAATGAAAGCTTGCAAAGTGTATTTATCTAAATAATTTTTCTCTCTTCTTTCAGCCAAGATACTTTACATAGATTTCAACAATATGGGCCTTTTTTCTTCAGGACTAGCCTGATTACTGTTACCATTAAAAGCCCAATCTACCAGCAGCAGTGACTGACCCTTGATATCATACCCTGGAGTGACTAAATACTCACTAAGTGGGAGATTGATTATACCAAATCTCTTTTCTCATGGAGAGGCAGATTTTTGTCCTCATGGAACAGACACTTTGAATCTGGATTTATATTTGCCTTCCCTATATACCATGCTTCTGTGTGCATGCTAAACACCCTATTCATCATCAAAACATTACATCTAAGGAACTTCTTTTATAGATAGTGTCAGATGTAAAGTAGAAAGGGAATAACACTTCCAATAATGGCAGAATAGGTAGACGACATGAAAATTTCCACGGACAACTAGGTAATCTAAATGAAATATTTTTAAAATATTAAAATCTCCAGAGACAATTTCAGTATTTGGGTCACTTCTTACCTGGATGTATTGGCTAATTCTAAAAGAAACCCTTAAGGGGATAAGCGGTACTTTTTACTACTTCCAAGATACTGGAAAGACAAAAATTGCATACTAGTGCCCGTCAAGTCATGGGTCAGTCTTACAAGGCTCCAAGGCTTGGGTTTGGGGACCCCAAAAGTTCCACCATGGAAATTAGAGGGAATTAAAGGCACATGTCCCCACTCTGCACATACGTATACAGGGAATTCAACAGTCTCAAATCACCCAGGTTTCCAAAATTGAATTAATCACCTAGATGACTGGTAATGAATATTCCATAGATGGACAGAAAATCCATCATTTTAAGCTTTAAATGCTATAATTTTTTCAAATTAATGTCTAGCAGAGAAGAAAAATAACCAGTCACTTCTACAGCAGAGCAATACTCATTGAGAACTAGCAACATTGTTTGAAGTTGTTCAAATTCACTGAGGCCATAGAAGTTTTAGTGGAATAGAAGCCAGAATTCCAGGGAGAACTTGCAGAAAAGAGCTAATATAGCTGACATGAGACTTTATTCTGGGAAAGTCCGGCTGCAAGCCTGGCCTTTATCTGACATCTGGGAACTTGGATTATAGCAATATTCCCCCTATTCCCTAACCGATAAGAGGGACTACTAGGTGCAACTGTTATACAAGCAGCATGGTTTGTACTGAACACATTACTTCTGGGAGTCTCTAATCATGATACATGCTAAGCATAAGGTGCCTGTATGACCTTTTCCCAGTACAAACCCTGTACGGTCAGTCTCTTACGTCACATATCAATACCAAAGGGATTAAGCACATCTTGTTCGATTCCATTGGAGAAAGTATTCTCTAGATTCATTCCATTCATATTTTCCCTTTGCTGATTTTGCATACTATTGTTTTGCTGTTATAAATTATACCCATGAATATGACTATATGCTGAGTCACATAAGTCGTCCTGAATTACTGAAATTGGGGTTTGTCTTGGGAACTCTCACCACGGAAGGTAACCAGAGAAGTGAACAAACACCTGCAGCTACTTATTCTTTATGGAATTTGCCAGTTTTTGACAATCTAAATGGTTAAAGTTCAAGAACAAAGTTACTACTAGGAATCATAAAAGTAAACAAATTATGACAACCACATAAGTCTGGAGAGACAAAAATGTTTAGGATCACCAAACCAACCAGCACTTGGAAAACCTAAGACACTTCAGAGAAGTGAACCTGATGTTCAACTGGCTTTCCACCTTGAGTACTTGCTGAATTTTTGGAATGCTTAGAGAGGAAAGATTTTTTTTTTTAAAGGAAACAACAGAAAGTCAAAGCAAAGGTACTTCACATATATACATATATTTACATACAAATGTATGAGACAAAATTTGGATTTCAGTACCCATCAAGAGGGAGAGACCTTAGTACATATCCTAGAATCTTTAAGCTTTCCATGAACTACACTCTAGGAAGAGAAGAAATCAGAGTAAATTAAACCTTATAAAAATCGCTAGTTTCAAGTCAACTGAATTATATTTGGACTAATGTAATCTACCTGCCATTATTCTTCCTGCCAGGGAATAGAGTGATCCTGTTCTATAATGAAGGTATCAAAGATATCATCCAGATACTGCACAATTCATTATGTACAATATCTAGCATTAAGTAAAAAAAAAAAAAAAAAAATTACAAACTGTCGAAAAACAGAACTATGAGGAAAAAGTAAGACCAGACTCACAGATGATCCAGCCATTAATGTTAGGAATAAAAATAGCATTGATTAATGAGTCAAGATGGAAAATTGCATGAGAACCAGAATTTGTTTTTTAAAAATCAATTTTTATGGTTATATACTGAAAGTCAATTTGAGAAGAGTGGCAGCAGAGTGAAAACACTGGGCTCATTTCCACCATATACTCACAACCAGATTGCAGCAGAACAAAGTCAGTAACTCCTGAAAGGAAAATAGGATTACAGCACGTGCTAGGAGAAACAGCCAGAGGAAGGGCCTCCTAGCAAGCAGTGGAATGGACTGAGTGGCTAGCCAAGTTAGGTGAGGTCAGCCCTGCTAGCCCACAGGCAATATAGTGGAATTGATAAGAGACCCAGATGTAGCAGACCCCAGTGAGCACTAGGACTGAAGCTGGAAGCAACCTCACCACAGCAAGCCCCAGCAGACCCCAGTGAACACCAGGGTAGGACCTTGAAGCAGTTCAGATCCAGTAGGCCCTAGCAAACAGTGAGGCAGGCCCTGCCAAGGGGCACATATGAGAGGCTTCAGCAAAGAACAATAGGGCCTGGTTTCCAATGGCTGCAACTTTTGTTGCAGCAAGTAAGAGGGACACTGTTCAGGAGTGGGATTGACATATCCCTTGGACAGTAGAGATTAATACACACTTCAACAGAGTGGACTCCAAGGACATTCACACTACATAGAATAGAAGGTATGTGGAAAGAGGAACCTGGGGTTGTTATGGAGTAGGAGACACAAGTAGCACAGCTGTTGCTCAGCCAAGGACGCTGGAGAGTGGAGAACAGAGGTTTTTGTGGAGGTACACTTGCTTAAAAGAGGGGAAAGCCTGTGGAAGAACTGGGGTGTTTCACACAGTCGAGGTCTCCAGTAAAGATAATAGCAACATATCAATAGAGGCAGAAAAGGCATTTGTCAAGGTTCAGCATCCATTTATGATTTAAAAAACTCTTAGTAAAAGGGAGCTGGAAGGAACATTCCTCAACATAATAAAAGCTGTATATGCCAAACCCATCATCATTGAGCATCGTACTCAATGGTAAGAAACTGGAACTTTCCCTCTAAGATTGGGTATACAACAAGGATGTCCATTCTCACCACTACTGTACAACACAATATTGGAAGTCCTAAGTAGAGAAATTAGACAAGAAGAAAGCTTTCCAACTTGGAAGAAAAGCAGTGAAATTATCTCTATTTGGAAGTGAAATGACATACATAGAAATCCATAAAGACTCCACTCAAAACTATTAAAAATAATCAGTTTAGTAAAGTAGCAGTTTACAAACTTAATATACAAAAGTCTGTTCCATTCCTATATACAAATAAGGAGCTAGAAGAGAAATAAAATAGTCTCATTTAAGTAGTATTGAAAAGTATTAAACACCTAGGAATAAAGCTAACAAACGAGGTGGAAAACTCATTCAAAAACTATAACACATTGTAAAAAGAAATAGAAGTCACAAATAAATGGAAAAATATTCCATTCTCATGGATTGGAATAATTAATATTGTTAAAATGTTCATCTTACCTAAAGCAATATATAGATCCAATGCAATCTCTATCAAAGTTCATCAAAGTAATAGAGCAAACGTTACTGACATTTATATGGAACTATAAATGATGCCAAATAACCAAAGTAATCTTGACAAAAAAGATAATGGAGGGTCATGCTTTCAAATTTCAAACTATACTATAAACCTATAGTAATCAAAACTGTACAGTATTAAAATTAAAGTAGACACACAGATCAATGGAACTGAGAGCAAAGGGAAAAACCCACATATATGGACAGTTGATCCATGACAGTGGAGCGAAAAGTATACAATGGAGAAATGAAATGTCTTTGACAAATGGTGCTGAGAAAACTGGACCACTCTCTTGCACCAACACATAAAGTAACTCAAAATGAAATAAAGACTTGTATGTAAAGTCAGAAGCCATCAAATACATAGAAGAAAACATATGCAAAATACTCCTTGACATTTGCTTCAGTTGGTGACTTAACTGCAATGTCAAGGAAAACAAAAGGAAAAGTAAACAAGACTACATCAAGCTAAAAAACTTCTGTACAGTGAAAGAAACTATCATTAAAACAAAAAGACATTCTACTAAATGGGAAGAAATATTTCTATATCATACATCCAACAATGGGCTAATATCCAAGTTCTACAAAGAATTAATACAACGTGACAAAAAGCAAAAATAAACCCAATTTTAAAATGGGCAGAAGAGTTAAATAGACACTTCTCCAAAGAAGACATTCAGATGGCCTACCAGTACATGAATAAATGTTCAACATCACTTATTTGGGAAATTCAAATCAAAATCACAGTGAGATGCCACCTCGCTCCAGTGAAAATCAATAAGGTGAGAAATCACAAGTGCTGGTGAGAATGTGGAGAAAAAGCAACCTTCAGAGTGATTCAGCCTCATAGAAAACAATATGAAGTTTCCTCAATATGTTAAAAGTAGATATACCATATGACCCAACAATTCCACTCCCAGATATCTATAAATATAAAAATGCTTATTCAAAGGGTTATATGTACTTTGATATTCATTGCACCACTATTTACAATAGCCAAGTTGTGGAAACAACTTAAGTGGCCAATAACAGAGAAGTGGATTAAGAAGATATGGTATATATGCATGATGGAATTTTAGCTATTTAAAAAAAAAAAGATGAATTCTTGCCATTTGGGACAATGGGTGGAACTGAAGGGGCTTATGCTAAGAGGAATAAGTCAGAAGGAGAAAACAAGATGATTTCACTCATGTGGAATATATAGAAACAAAACAAAAGAACTGACAAAACTAAACCAATAAAAACCACTGCAGAATTGAGGCTATTAGAGGGGGAAGGAGGTTAGGGGTGTAAATAAGGGTGGAGGGTGCCCAGCAGACTACGGTGACCTATACATACTTTGAGACATGGTTTAGATTTTTTTTCTAGAATCTCTATACCCTAAAAATTGAATGTATTGTAGAACAGCTCTATAGTCAGTGGTGGCAGAGTCTGCATAGAACTATGTTTCATGGTGTTTGGGGAAAATCCTTTAGACTTGTTGGCTATACCGTTCAATATGGATGTGTAGCTCCTTGTGCTTTTGAAAATATATTGGTGGTGGTGGTGTCATCTATTCTCAGCCATGAGTGGAGGGTACAATTCAAACTTCAGACATTGTTTTGCTTAAAATATTAGTTGATTTTTTTCTTTTTTTATTTTTTATTCATATTTTTTTTACATTATGGTGTATTCTCCATAGGTTACCCACCACCAATTCACCCATGGACCATCACCATAGTCCCCTTCCACTTTTCTACCCCTTTTTGAGCCCTTACCCTCCCCCTCTGTTGCTGGATGTCTCTTGTTTGGTTCGCCTATATTCTGGTTATAAGTGAAACCATTCAATATTTTTCTCTTTCTTTCTGGCTTATTTTGCTGAGCATTATCCCTTCTAGCTCCATCCATGTTGCTGCGAATTGTATATGTTTATCTTTTTTGAATGCTGAATAGTATTCCATTGTGTATATGTAGATCCAATCATCTATTTTTGGGCATCTGAGTTCTTTCCATATTTTAGCTATTGTAAACAATGCTGCAATAAACATATGGGCGCAAATCTCTTTTTGGATTACTGTTTTTGTATCCTTTGTGTAGATTCCCAGAAGTGGTATTACTGAGTCGTATGGAAGCTCTATTTTTAGCAATTTGAGGAACCGCCATTCAGCTTTCCACAGTGGTTGGACCAATTTGCATTCCCACTAGCAGTGTAGGAGAGTTCCTTTTATTCCACATCCTCGCCAACATTTGTTGTTCCCTGTTTTTTTAATATGTGCCATTCTTGCTGATGTAAGGTGGTATCTCATTGTGGTTTTTATTTGCATTTCCCTGATTATGAGGGATGTTGAACATTTTTTCACATGGCTATTGGCCATCTGCATTTTTCTTTGGAGAAGTGTCTGTTAAGTTATTCTGCCCATTTTTTGACTGGATTTTTTGCTTTGTTTTTGTTGAGTCATGTGAGTTCTTTGTAGATTTTTGTGATCAGTCCCTTGTCTGTTGTATGGAGTGCAAAATTTTTTTCCCAGTCTGTAGGCTATTTCTTAGTTTTGATTAATGTTTCTTTTGCTGTACAGAAGCTTTTTAGTTTGATGTAATCCCAGCAATTTATCTTTTCCTTCACTATCCTTGCTTTGGGGAATGTGTCTTCAAAAATATTACTAAGGTGGATGTCATTTATTGTTTTGCCTATATTTTCTTCTATATATTTTATGGTTTCAGGTCTTATGTCCAAGTCTCTTATCCATTCTGAATTGATTTTCATGCATGGTGTGAGGTAATAGTCTAGCTTAATTTTTCTGCATGTAGTCGTCCAGTTTTCCCAGCACCATTTGTTGAACAAACTGTCCTGTTCCACTGAATATTTTTTGCACTTTAATCAAAGATTAATTGTCCATATATATGTGGGTTGGTTTCTGGGTTGATCTGTGTGTCTGTTTTTGTTCCAGTACCATGCAGTCTTAATTATTACGGCTTTGTAGTACAGTTTGAAGTCTGGGAGGGTGATATCTCCATTCTCCTTTTTGCTCAGGAGGGCTCTGGATATTCCAGGTTTTCTGTGATTCCAAATGAACTTCATCAGTATTCGTTCTATCTCTTCGAAGTATGTCATTGAGATTTTTATTGGAATAGCATTGAATCTGTAAATTACTTTCGGTAGTATGGCCATTTTGATAATGTTATTTCTTCCAATCCATGAGCAGGGGATGTCTTTCCATTTCTTTGTGTCTTATTCTTTTCTTTTGATAATGTTTTATGGTTTTCTTTGTATAGGTCTTTTGCCTCTTTTGTTAGATTTATTCCCAGGTAATTGTTTTTTTTTGTTTGTTTCAATTGCAAAAGGGGTGATTTTCTTGACTTCCTCTTCTTCAGATTATTTGTATATAGGAAGGCTACTGACTTTTGTGTGTTGATTTTGTATCCTGCTACTTTACTAAATTGGTTGATTATTTTGATTAGTTTTTCTGTGGAGTTTTTAGGGTTCTCTATGTATGTTATCATATCGTCTGCAAATAGTGATAGCTTTACTTCTCCTTTCCCTATCTGGATTCCTTGTATGCCTTTCTCTTGTCTTATTGCTCTGGCTAGGACTTCCAGTATTATATTGAGGAGCAGTGGTGACAATGGACATCCTTGTCTTGTTCCAGATTTCAGGAGAAAGGCTTTCAGCTTTTCACCGTTGAGGATGATATTGGCTCTGGGTTTGTCATACATGGCCTTTATCATGTTAGTTGATATTTTTTTATGAAATCCAAAGATGCCCACAGGTTATGTTTGATTACACGGTGGCAATATACAGAATTCTACAGATTCTAGGTTCTATAGACCTATTCCATATGGACTAATAAAATGTAACTTCTTTTGAGATTTGGCCTCTGAGTGATTTTGGATTTCTATATGACAGTTCTAACAGCCATAGCTTTTCTGTTGACAAGGATGTTTTTGTCTTCATTCTTAGTTAGAACACATTGCAAAGATATAGGACTAGGATTAGACACATTTCAAAGAAATTGGACTTTAGTGTAGATATGTAAACAATAAATGATTGCTCCATAGGAATTATTTTAGGGGTCAATAAAATATCTTGCTGGACATTGCTAAAGTTTTCTTTGAAATCATCAAGACTAATTACCAGAAAGTGTCTGGCATTAAAAAACAAACCCAAAAAGAACTCCAGTACTAGGGCAATTTGGTTGTGTTTAAAAATTAACAAATGAGCTAAGAAAAACAAAACAAAACCAACCTAGGGCTGCTCTCATTTACAAAGGCCTGTTACCTGATACCTTCTAAGGTTAAGGAGTGTTAAGCAATCATCAAATTGGTGGCAATCACGAAGATCCAATTCCAGTAAGTATCCCTAGATGCTATCATATAAAGTCAAAAGTTCACAAAATCCTTCCTCTCTGTTCCTGAAGCCAAAAATCACATAAATAAATAACTTGCAATTTCACAGCCTTACTGTGAAATGCTATCAGCTTTGATTAAACTAAAACTCAGGTACCCAAGATGTAGAAATCTAAATAATTTGCCTTAGTTGAATGGTCTAATGTAATAGAGCATAGCAGAACATAAAATAATGACAGCAACATAATTTCTGTGGCATTTTATATATTTTTTTCAATGAGGATGATATTCTTGATATACTGATAATAACTCACTAAAAGCTAACTAACATTCATTGGACAGAAAAACAATAAGAAAATGTAGTGATATATTTTATTTTCCAAAATAATTGAGTTGCTAAAACAAATCTTTACAAATTTAAAATAAGAAAATTAACCTTTTACTAAATTTATTAATAGTATCATTTTGCTCATATTTTATGTGCCTAATTCTACAACTGTATATGTGCTTCTTTGGTAGATAGTTATTATTGTAACAGCCCTACCCTCATTTTGCACATTTTTAAAAACCATCCCTTTCAGATTAATAAAGATAATTAAATATAGTTAAATATTAAATGATATTGCTTGACATTCCTTAGTAATACTTATTAATGGTCTTACGTATTCATTGAGTTGTACTTTATTTGCACCTACTTCCTAGTCTGTTTATTTCCACCTTTATTTCAAAACTTGTGTCCATTGGTATTTAATTCAATCCATACACAAGCACTAAAGATCTATTGTGTGTCCCCTAGGCTACTGGGTACTGGAATGCATAGATGAGAAGGACATGGTTATTTGTCTTACATGTCCTACATAGAATTGTGAGAGCACAATGTAAGTGTGTGTGGAGATGGTAGTATGTGACTAATTTTGTCTGAAAGAGGGATGTGGTAGAGACTCATCAAAAGAGGTGCTGTTTAATTATCCTTAATGTAAGAACAGGGTTTGCCAGATGATTAAAGGAGAGGAGGGTTGTGGCGAAAAGGAACAGCAGATAGAAGGTACTGTAGGAGGAAATGCCTAGAAGAATGGAAGACCCGGATTTGCTCAGGCATGCAGAGTTAGGGAGTTGCTGAGACTATCCTTAGGTTCAATAAGTCACTAGAAGGGCTCACAAAACTCATTAGAGCTTTTACACTTGTGGTATGGTTCTTTACAGCAAACAGATACAAATTAAAATCATGGAAGGGGAGCAGGAGTCCAAAATTCCATGTGTGCCTGTTCCAGTTGTTCTCTCCCAGTGGACCTCTGGACAGCACTAACTTCTAGCAATGATGTGTGACCATACATGGAGTATTGCCAACTAGGGAAGCTCATCTGAACCTTGGTATTTAGAGTTTTTACTGGGACTTACTCATGTACATATGGTTGACCAGGCTGTATGGCTAACTTTTAGTCTGTAGCCCCTTTGGAAGTCATTCTGTACTGACTAGTTTGACACCCCCACAAAAATCACATTGTTAAACTGCCCACTGTGATCTAAGACTCCCGGGTAAATGAAGGTACTCTTATTAGGCAGAGTGTTCCAAGGGCCTAGAGATCCCTTCACAAGAACTGAGGGCAAAGACCTGTTTTTTGATAAGGTCAATTCTTAACTATACTACACAAGGCCTGGGGAATGCAGAATGTATTAGAGGCTGGAAAGGTGGTTCAGTGGTAGGCTAGAGAATAATTGATGGGATGACAAACAGAGAAGGGGTAAAATGCCACTGACAGAAGAGACAGATCCAAGACGTGCTTGAAATTTACCAGAATTTTGGGGTGGTGCCAAAAGGACCACAATAGGGCTATAATAAAACCAAAATCATAAGCAAAAAAGGGCCAATTTGTGTTTGTGGGCAGGAGACTTGGCTCTGTGATTCATGACAGTGCTATACCAGAATATCTAACCAATGAAACTACTTAAATTGAGGATACAGTGGCAGTCACAGCAAAAAGGAAACTGAGCATGGGGCTCTTGTTAGCCAATTAACTGAAGAGCACCAAGTCTCCCAAAAGATATTTGTCAAATGGACTTTTCTACTACTCTGTTCTAAAATAATATGCTTTACACATTTCCCATCTCATCACTTAAGCTAATTCTAAGTTTTAAAATATTAAAAACAAAATTAAAGACTCAGAAAACTTGGGGGCAAGAAAGATCTTAAAGTTCCTGTAAGTTCACATTTTATTTTAAAGCTAGCCCTCAGACTTCCTACATGAGAATCTTTTGTCAGATTTCTCTGTCCCATCAAAGGAGATTCTAGTTTAGCAAGTGGAGGAGGAAGGGGGAACAGAGTTCTGGAACTTTCGTATTAACAAGCACATCACTCTGGATCTATGTGTCCTGCAAAATATTTTGCATACTTGAAATTATTTCCTTATGATGATTTGTTTCGATAGGTTTCAGGAAAACTGCTTCTGTGAAGTGGCTAGCACCTAGAAGACAAATGTTTTTCCAATAGTTGTTGACTCCTAACAGAGCTTCTAGATTTAAGGGTCTCTTAGACTGGAAGACTTGAGGGACTCTGTGCTGAGGTCACCTGGAGAGGCTTGGGTAATGTGGGCCTAATCCAGTTTCTGGTTAAAAATCACCAGGTTCTGATACTTTTCTCTTATTTTTTGCTTTGTTTCACATGAAAAGTTTGCTTTTAAAAATCTAGGCATAGCTTACCTGAACTAAGGTGCAAAGGGAAGTTTACACACCTTTCCTGAACAGCCCTTTTTGGTGGGAGTTTGGACCAGCCCCGGCCAGGTCTTAGACTAGACTCACACACCATATGTGAGAACCATTCCATCAGGCCAACACTTCACATATCGTTAGATCAACAAAACCAAAAGTAGTTACAAGACTTGTCCAGGGTAATAATCACTTCATTGAACATGCTGGTTGGAATGATTGCTTTTGTAGTTCTCTAAGCAGAATCACCAACTTAAAGGACACTAGTCCTTTTATGGATCATTGATAGACATCTCAATGATAAAAAGAGAAAATTGCATTGCTGAAAATTATGCACACATCTATGCATTAGCATCTCTGTGTTACTCCCCCGCCCTCAAACCCCACTTCACCAACCAGTGCTTCCAAGTTGAGGCTTTTTAAATTTTTAATTCATGCATTTTTCATCTTGGTAATTTGATGTCTGTAAGTCTGCAAGTATAAATGATTTGTCCAGGTTGAATGTAAATTAAGTAGAGTGAGATCTAATCTTATATATTTGAAATCATTATTTAGATAGTTAGGATAATAAACTTGTATCAATAAATAATGACATATTTCTCCCTCTTTGATTGCTTTTCTTTTAGTATCTTATACTATCACAAAATTTTTATAATATATATGAAAGTGATCTCTTTTTGTCGCATCATTCTTCCAGAACTGAGATAAATATACCAGTCCATTTTCCACCTAACTTTAAAAATAACTTTTAATGTTTCATGCTAACCTATTTAGAATTACTTTCAGACTAAAGACATCAAATTTTTATGTATTAAAGGTTCTCTCTAATGTATCCTCTTGAGTTATTCTAATCTATTTGCTTGTTTTTAATATTGGTATATGAATTTTCTTAACTAAAGAGTCTGTGGAGATGGAAACATTAATTGATCTGCATGTCAATGTCATTAGGGGAAAAAGGGTGCCAGCGTTAAGAGTATGCTGATGACATTACTGTTACAGCTATTTATCATCATCATAAAATAATAATGGCAGTGTATGGTAGTCTTGCTTATGAATATTTCCAAATAAATTTCACTATTAATTTGTCAAGACAGTGGGCTGGAGACTGTAACTGGAATTTAATTTAATCTAATTTAGGAAACATGTTAATATTTTACTTAATCTTCTCAGACAGGAACAAGGCATATGTCTGCATACATTTATCTCCTCCCATTAGACTTGCTTTTTCCTGTAAACAAATACCTTTTATTAGGTTATAAAGTTAATAATCATGTCAAAGAAATCCTCATGACTAATATATGTCATTTTTATTAAGTAACTTTTAGAGAAATGAAATGTATTTGTGATTTTATTTGAAAAACCAGAATGCATAATGCCATATAAAAATATACCTGCATTTGGGGAAAGATTGAAAAGTTATAGAAAAATGAAAACTTACACACCTGAGATGTGAATCTATTCCCCTAAATATGTATAGTATTGTAAACCAATGTTACCTCAATAACAAAAAAAAATTTAATAAGGAAAGAAAAATTAAGACATGAAATTATATTACTTTTCCTTTTTGGCAAATTTTCTTTAATGATACTAAATTTTTATGAGAAGTTATTAAAGATGATGACTTTTACAAAAATATTTTCTTTTAAGGTGTGACTTTTTCTTCAAAGCATGATGAATCATGCTATATTTTACCTTGCACTTCAGAAATAAGCACTATGAAAGCCCCAAAACAAATTCTGCTAAAGGTTTAAGTACAAGGCTTTCTTTAGGATTTTACTTTTTCTATCTTATTGGTATTAACATGCTGCCTATTTTCTTGCTTTTGTCAGCTTTAATATTGTATTTATAGTATTTTTATATTTGTCAACCTCTAGATAGCAATGAAATTTGTTAGCATAAGAAACATTTATTTTCGTAATTTTTCTTTCAATAATTTATGGTAAAATTTTAAGCACTGCATTGGTATGTAAAATGATGCCTAGAATCAACAATTATTAATATTTTGTCATGTTTGCTTTATGTATATTACACATGAAGTTATATTTCTCCTATTTTTAACAATTTTTGTGTTTTGTCTTTTCCTGATTCCTTAATTTGTCTTCAATAAATATTTATTATCCAGCAGTTAATTCTATAAATTGGTATTTCCTTTTCATTATTTGAGCAGATAGATTTTTATTAACTTTTTTTTCCAGAATCATCCTTTGATGTTATTTACTTTACTTTTCCTTCTCTGTACTGTATATTTTACTCTTATTTTTATTATTTACCTTTTTCTACTTTCTTCTGGCTTTCTGTTTAGTTTGTTTTTTTTCCTCAGTATTTCAAGTAGGAACCTAGTTAATTTTTCTATTTTTATGGCTTAGAAATAGAAACCTGTGGGACAATACAATTTTCCTCAATGTTTTGCTTTTTCAATATCCCACAAATTTTGACATAATGTATTTGTATGTTGTATTAGTTTGATATTTAGCCATGTATCAGAAAAGCAAATAAAAATATACTTGTATTTGGACACTTTTAAGCTCCATGTTTGCTGTATATAATTTTATTGGGATCTGAGTACACAGTTTATGGAATTTCTGCCTTTGTGTATTTCCCAGTTACATCACTGTTTCAAAAATATGGTTACTTTTAATGAAAAATTCATAACTTAAAAATAATGTGTATTTTCTTGCCTTACCTTTAAGTGTTTTTTATGAATTGAGATATTACTACAACAGCTATTATTTTATTTGACTTTTAATGTTTAAGAAAACATTTGTCTACATGTGTTTTTTGTCATATTCTGATAATCGAGTAATGGGATTTTAGACTTTATTTTTATTTCCTTTCTCGAATTTCTGGCACTTTTTAGTTAGTGTATTTTGTTGCTATAATGTTTGGGATATATAGTTTCAGTATCATTATGTTTTCTTAATATACCTTATACAACCCTTTTGCTAAGAAATCTACTCTGTTCACTATTGTGATAGTAATCTTTACTTTTCATGTATTAACAGATTCAAACTGATTACAATTAGATCATCCTCATTTTAGCTCTTCTATGTAGTTTGGTTTTTAAGTTGTCACTTGGAGGCATCAGATTTGTTGCATTTCTTTTAAATCCAGATACATACCTTGCTGTAAAAGGAAGTTTAGTCAAATCATATTTCTTAATCAGCTCCTTTGCATTCATATTATTCCATCTCTACATAAGTTTAAATATTAGTGTTATATTATTATACTTTAATTTTTCTTTTCCTTGAAGAAAAACTGAAGTTTTCATGTGCCTCTTTAGGATCTATCCCTCCATCCAATTCCACCCCTAGGCAATCACTGATCCACTTTCTGTCACTAAAGATTAGTTTCCATTTTCTAGAATTACATTATGGAATCTTAAAGTACATACTTTTTTGTCTGGCATCTTTCATTAGCCATGATTATTCTGAGATTTAACCATATTATGGTGTGAATCAATAATCTGTCCTTTTTTGTAATTAAGAAAGCTAAATAGCATTCTACTGTATGGATATACTGTCTTTGTCTTTTTGGGCTGCTCTAACAAAATACCACATCCTGAGTAGCTTATAAATAGCAGAAATTCCCCACAGTTCTGACAGCTGGAGGTCTGAGTTTTAAGAAACTAGCAAGGTTGAGTGAGGACCCACCTCAGTGTTGAAGAGTTCCTACTGCATCCTTGAATGGTTGGGGGGAATTGGTGTACACTGTGGTATCTCTTTTACAGAGCACTAAGGCCATTCATGATGGCTCTACTTTTTTTTTTTTTTTTTGT